>JAXGGA010002624.1:0-117990 GCA_038373865.1 Uloborus plumipes | reverse complement strand
TAAATCAAATTAATTCATTTAATAAAGTAAGCAAGATAAATAATAAGTTTTAACCGGATTAAAAAGTAAATTAAAAAATAAGGCATGATTCAAAATTTTCAATTTCTGAAAATTCAAATTTTTATCGCTTTTCAGTGCTACTTCATTTTTATTGTCCAAAACTGATCCCTTTTCTATCCAGTAAGTTTCAGCAAAAAACGCTGATAACATGTTACACTGTATAAAATATATGCAATACTACTAGGAAATAAATCTGTTGGAAATTGAACTTCTATTAAGGTTGCCAGTAACTATACAAGTTATTCATAACGTTGAGACTGTTAAGTAAGAAAATAGTGTTGTCACTAGAAATTTTACGAAAGCCCAATTTTCTAGAGATTCTCTAGCATAAACTGTAGGTCCCCCCCCCCTTTTTCAGCGTAGTCCTTTTACCTTACTCGTCTTCTTATCTACTTAGTCCTTCATGCGTTAAAAATGATATCATTTTATCTCAAATCTGCTTTCAGATTGCATAAACTTCATTACCTGGTCGCCCCACTGCACTCGTCAATGAAATATTGCACAAATGTCGCATTCAAGCTGGAAGGGACGAACCTTAAACAATAGACACCCCACTTGCCATCTGTCAAATTCGTTCCCACCGGGTGGAACGAATCCAGGATTCTGAAAGGACACGATGGTCAAGCATTCGAGGGGAGCAAATAGACCTGAAGAGGGGTTGTAAACGATAGCCGTACCCTGCCTCGAACATGTAGTTTGTTGTCCAACTGTTGAAAGTCCGAGTGGGAAATATCTATCTACAGAACTCCTGAAAGGAAGAGTAAATGTTTAGGGGAGGTTTGGGCTCTTTTGAAGCACGCACGGTTTGGGAAAAGGGTACGTTTTGTTGCAAAAAGAGACAAGGAATATAAAGTGTTTTGAATGGAAAACTGTTGATTCTTTCAAGAAACGGCTTGCTGCTATTTTATCTACCTGTTTGTGTTCCCGAGTAGTAAATACAAAAATGTTAAATTTTTCTACAAATTTCTTCTACTATTGTCAAATACATTTCGAATAGATAGATATCATTCGTATATATGTATATATAGATTGACACTCGCGTTTACTAATTTTTTGAACCATAAAAAATGTTCAAACTACCGATATTTTCTAAAATGTTTTAATGAAAGTTTTTTAGACCTGATAAGCTGTTCGTAAAACAAACTTTTCGCAAATAAGAGGTTCATAAAACCGAATGTCGACTCTCTACATTTTTTTTTCTCCACAAAAAGATATTTTTGCAGCGCGTCCTATTTCACGATCAGAAAAAAAAATTTCACTTATTTGCAGGCCCGTCATTTCGGGGGTCAATTGCCCCCCCCCCCCTCGACTTTGAGAAATTAATGTATTTACATACAAGTGGGCCTGGTTTTTGATGTTTTCCAATGAAATTGCATTGTGTTTGACCCTTTGCCCCCCCCCCCCCACCCCTGGAAAAACTTGAAATGACGTCCCTGCTTATTTGTTCATTTTATAAGTTTCACGCTTCAAAAAATTGTCAATTATTGAGAGTAAAAACATTAAATGTACTAAAAAGTTGTTCATTTTCAGCAGCAGCTTCAGTTTATAATTTCGTAAATATATGCATTTCTCTCTCTATATATATATATATCAATATACGGTTTTATTTTCTTTTTTTTATCAAAATACTTTTGATATAAGATTTTTGATGGATATGTATTACTGTTTTCGTTTAAAACACACGTTTTTCTTTAAGTTAACAACACAAGAGAAAATTATAGGATTGTGCTTACGTTTTATTCAAAAAGAGAGTAAAAATTTAAATTTATTTGCACATTAAGAGACATTTTTTATATTTTTATGTCAATTTTCTACTTTTGTCCTGAAACGTGGGGCCACTCGAAAATATTTCTGCAACAAATTTTTCTACAACTTTAATTTTGTTCTATTCTGAGAAATTTGGAACAAAAAAAAGTCGTGTAACACAAAAATGCAAATATTGTGAAGAGCAGTGAAGCTTTCTATAACTCTTCCTCAAAAAATACAAATGCTATACATGTCTGCAGAAATACCTAGGGGCATGTTGAGCAGAAACGACATTGCGACCACTACTGCGGAGATAATTCTCACAAAGGGAAGTTTATTCAGTTGTTCAAGAAGATATCCGATACTCCTTGAGAATGCACTCACATATCACAGGAAGAACATCAACCTCAAGAACCTAAAAATATACTACTTACTTCAAACCTAAAACATTCATTCTGGGGGAGCTTTTCCGCATAAATGAATAATATGAAGACATCCGGGGTTCGTCACACAAAGGCGGTAATAATCCCCCTAAGCAGCCCAATCGGTTGCAGAGTGGGTAAGTAATCCCATCTAACTGAATCCATGCTCTCCCCTCTAACTATCCCAATTACTGGCTTTATTACTAACACATCGGTGGGCATAATAGAGGCTGGAGAGTTATCCCGACCTGCCTCCACGCGTGCCTCCTCCTCCATTAAGCAGGGTTTAACGATTCACTGATTTTGGAGACCCCCTAAAAGTATCCGCGTTTTGTCCACTGGCTGATCCGCTTTGACACTAAGCTACTGCTGATGAAGATGTTTCCGACAATGGGGCATCGAAGGAACGGAAGCTCTTCAAAAGCAGCAAGAAAAACCGCACTATTAAAGCGTTCTCGATTTTTGTAATTTCGGCGTCTGGGAAGCAGCGACGGCCCCGATTCCACAATGGAAAGTGCGAATGGATGATCCCCCCCCCCTCGTCTTTTTTTTTTTTTTTCATTCCTATTTGTTCGGATCGTTGTATTTGTGGTTGGAGATCTCACACGAATATTTTCGAGAAATGCAGGGCGTTTTGGCAGTTCTGGTGTAGCAGAGTGGACATAATAAGGCAAATATGCTTTCCGGTGGTCTTCCATTGGCTGAATATATTGTTTGGGATGTTTCTCAAATTGTTCATTTTTTTCCTTCTCGAAGTTTTAGGTTTTTTTAAACTTTCCACAAAATTTTTCATTTGATTTTTATTTTTTATTGCATTTTTTGTCGATCTATTTACACTAATGTTTCGGTTCTTTATGTGCTCTCAAAACACGTTTAGTTGTTGTTGGGCAATTCAATTTAATATATTATTATTTGTTACTCATAACACCCTAAAAAAAATTCCAAATACAGTAACCCCTCGTTACATCGCGCCTCTTTATACCGCTCATTCGTACATGTATCTCTCTTCCTTTGTTTCCATAAAAAATGCATTCATATATTTTTTTAAATGTTACTTTTCATTTGACATCGAAGGAAAAAAGATAGAAGTAGGAAAAAATGTAGTTTCTTCTTTTTTAAATCGAATAACAGAACTAATAAAAAGGAATTTTTTGGAAATTCAAAAAGAGGCTTGTATTATGAAAACATAATTCCTATATTTTTTAAATGTTACTACCATGAAATATATTTTGTGAAGAAATAAAATAAATGAATGAAATAAATAAAAATCCTTCACTTATGAACCTATGACACAGCTTAAAATGTATTTAACAAATACACTTAACAACAATCTTTGCTATGTTTTTCACATTTAATGTTAAAATTAAAATTTACGTATTTTAGCACAATTAAAAGCTATACGGCATTTTACACGAGATACACATTACTATATAATTCAAGAATCAGGCTCACGAAAGTTTTAAAAACAATTAACTACAAAAAATTATACAGTTATATAGAAAAGTACTTACTTTTGAACCAGACAACATAATATTGCTGAAAGACCTGAAAAAAGGAAAAGTATTATGAGAAAATGTTTGCATTTTTCATAGGAAAAAATATAACAAATTATTTAACTAGTTTAGTTTATATCTCAACAATCAGGAACAAAATTTTCTTCTTTAATTAGTAGGATGATTTTTTGCCCAATGTATAAAGCTTTTACAGATGCAAAGTGATAGAGTTATTTTAAATCATTTAAAATTAAAAAAATTACATTATTTTATATTTTATTTACGGTACGAAACATGAATGATATTCCTTTTGTTAACGATTCGTAGTTGCACAGTAATAGACAGTTGTGAAAATGAAGAGCGTATATTTTCGTTTACGAAAGAATAATGAGTATCTTAAACAATATTATTGTACCATACACCTTTTGATGAGTATAATAAAACTAGTCGGATAAAAATATATGTCCTTTTCACTGAGGGTGTCAGAAATTAGAGTTTTTGAATGTAGGCATTAAAGACAACAATTCTTTAAAAATCTTTACTTTTTCCATTGCGTTCGGTAAAATACAAAATAATCTTTAAAATGAAAAAAATTACTAATTTTAACTACGATTTTAAGAGCACTCACCTTCAAATTGTTATTGCTTATCAAAGGAAAATCTGTTGTAAATGTATTTCTAATAAAAATATTTCTATAAGGTTGGTTACATACAGATGAATATACCGTAGTTAAGTTAAAGCGTTAGATAAAGCTTAACCCATTAATGCCTGACATTTTTTTTCCAAAGATATTTTGTATACTGGTTACAAACAGTGTTTAGTGGACAGGAAAAATAATTTTTAAAAAATATTATGTAAAAAATAATTTTTTTATTAATGAAAGAAAAATCGTCCCTTAAAAGTTACGATAGACCCCAGAGGGTTCATACTTTATATACTAAAATTTTTTTTCTGCCAACGATATAATATTTAAAAAGACATTTTATAAGAAGAAATAAAATCAGAAGCTGGGAATAACTTTGAAAACTTAGCTTTTTTCTTGAAATTTTGAACGATGTAATTTTTGATAAAGATCATATTAAAACTGCTACAGAACACACTTTACAATGGTTGTGTGCTGCAATCTGTTAATAACGAATTGAAACAATACCAAGGTACTAATTGAACACTATTATTTGATGGAAATGTTCATTTTTGGGAAATTCAGACTCTTTTTTGGACCGTCCCTAAAAAGGGACGCTAGACATTAATGGGTTAAAGACAACAATTCTTTAAAAATCTTTACTTTTTCCGTTGCGTTCAGTAAAATACAAAATAATCTTTAAAATGAAGAAAATTACTATTTTTAACTACGATTTTAAGAGCACTCACCTTCAAATTGTTATTGATTATCAAACAAAAAAATGTTTTAACTGTATTTCTAATAAAAATATTTCTATAAGGTTGGTTACATACAGATGAATATACCGTAGTTAAGTTAAAGCGTTGCATAAAGCTTAACATTTGACGTAGTATAGCTCATTCTTTTTCCAGTACAGTTAAACCTTATATTTTCCCAGATGATCACATGAGCGTTCGCATGTTGTAAGTGTTATGAGTTTTTCTTTTTTTCTCTCTCTCTCTTTTAGGCATCAAAAGATACATTTCGTACCAATGTTTGTTCGAAATGAAATAACGAAACATATTTAGTAAATTGTAAAAAAACGTATTCAAAATTTGCGTAATACAATATTTGTTTCTACATAGTTTTTCTGTAGTAATGTTTTTAATGGTACAAAAAAAAAAAAAAAAAAGAAAGCAAGAAAGAAAAATGCGCCGTTCGAAGTAATTTAGAGAAAAAAAATATTAAATAATCATTAGAGTTAAATTAAACATTTTGAACCAAGTAATTGATTTTCTTAGACAGTTTAGTAACTACTTCAAACAACAGCTATAGACTACATTTTCAGTCGTCGGATAACGTTATCAACTCCTTATATTGCATCTTAAGAATTTGAAAGTTGTTTTCTGCTAGAAAAAAAAAAGACGGATGAAATTCAGGTAAAAAGTTTTAAATTTTGATGTAAGAGGCTGAACAGTTTGTTGGGGTTAAAAATAAAAAGAATGCACATTCTGGAAAATGATTTGTACAATGTACCGTACTGGCACAAATGGGCTTTGACTAAGTTAAAAAGTTAAAAATGGGTGGTTTTCGTAATGAAAATCAAAATGAAGCACTTTAAGCAATCTATTTTTAGCTACTACTAACAGCTTTGCAACGGTGCTAAATATAAGATTTTCTATACATGTTATTGGGTTTTGGATACCTCAGAGGTAAATCGAAAAAAAAAATGCAATAAATTATTTTTAAAATAGAAAATTTAAAATGTAAAATGAAATTAAAGGAACAAAGACGGGTAGTTTCCGATAGAAAATGAAAATATACTGTCAGTTTTGGAACGAAAACAAAATAAAAACCGTGACAACGGAAGAAGGGAACGCTTTTTATAATTATTTATTATATATTATTTTGAGAAAGAAAGAAAGCATCAAAACATTAAGAAATATCGACGGTTTTCTTGAATAATTAATTGAAACTTTAGTAAAATTTTAAATAAAATTTCAGTAAAAGAAGCAAGCAAAAAAAAAGAAGAATTTGAAATTGAAAGGAAAGAAAAAGAAATGATGAGAAAAAAAGTGGGAAAAAAATACTAGTTTTTTTAAAAGGATTTACTGACAAAAAAAAAAAGAATGAAGCAGAAAGTCAAAATAGTTATGAATTTAAATTCCAATCTAAGAGCTTTAAAGTGCTCTTTGTGACAGATCCCTGGAATAAAGTACTTGGAAGAACCTGTGGGAACCCCGCAAATAAATTTAACAGACACACTTGCGATAAATTTCAGATTGCCTCAAAAACCTTTTACTCCCACTCCCGCCAAGCCACCCTGGACAACCCCCATTTAGCGCTTACATAACCACAGTTTTAACTGGAAAGTGAGCTATTGTCTGGCGGAAGTGTCACAGAACGCGTCAGTTTCCGCTTCTAATGACAAGTGGTTTGTTGTGGCGTATCACCTTTGCGTCAAGGAAGTGGGAATTTCGTCTGCGCACTGTGGCACCTCCTTAGGTAACCAGATGCTTTTAGGTGGCGCCCCCACAGGGCGTTTAGAAGTTTGCACATCCGCTTAGATCCTTCAACGCGTTGACACTTCTTTCAACCAACAAAGCTTCGCAGTTGTTAAACTTTTTATGGTGGATTTGTGCAATTTATTACTTTAGGAGAGAAAATATTTCTCAAAAAAAAAAGTTTTACCTGGTGGTGGTAGGAAGGGGGAGAGAGAGAAGTGAGCGGAAAAGAAATGAAGAAGATTTTTTCTATTTTCCCCTTTTCTTTCTTTTTTCCCTTCTTCTTTTGTCCCCCGCTCTCTTTTTTCCGACTTTTGTTCTTGAATATAATTTTAGTTCTTGTCTGCTTGCCGTTTGTGACTCTTTAATTTTCCATATTTATGTACCGTCGAATTTATGTAACTTACCATTAAATCTGGCAATTTGTATAAACTTTTAGCCCAAATGTTTAATCACATTTAATTCTTTTACAGACTGCGTTTAAAGCTTGTAAATAAAATTCATGGAGTGAAAATATGAAATCATTTTTAAAAAACTTAAAATTTGATGAAAAAATTAAGAAAAGATCCCTAGCAGCATCATCTCATCGGCCGATGATCGGCCATTCATCGAAACCCGATGAAATTCTCATCGGCCGATGATCCAATATGTCTCATCGGCCGATCAGAATCCGAGCAGCAAAATCCGATGAGATTTGGAGCAATATACGAGCAGAACAGTCCCGTGCCGAGGAATTTCATCGGGAAACTTGATCGGAAAGATATCGTTTTCCGATGGAATATAGCTCGGCTTATTTTCATCGGGAAAGTTGATCGGAAGGATATCGCTTTCCGATGAAAAATAGCTCATCGAAAACCGTGCTCGGATACTGATCGGAACTATGTCATCGTGCGTTACAGGATCAGTTTACGAGGAGTTTGTTGATCGGCCGAGCAAAATCCGATGAGTTGATGCTACTTGGGATTACAAGTGAATACGTCTTGATAGGTGAAATTCCATTGAATGCGTTCATAAAAATATTTGAAAGAGGTACAATAAACGTTTCACATCAAGAAACGAACTGAAAATTATTTTTAAACATTATTAAGTTTCTCAAACAATGGACATACTACACTGCGCACTTGACGAAATATTTCGTCATAAACTAAAAATCAGCAGTGAAAATTTTGTGCATATGTTTCACAATAACAAAAAATGTCTTCTGATGAAAAAAAAAAGATTCCCCCCCCCCTATAGCGCAGAAAAGGAGCTATCTAATATTTAAAAACATGTGTATGTATTTTTCTCTTAAAAATGTGTGCATTAGGTGTAAAGGCATTCTTTTACAAGCTTGGTTTCACATTTAATACGAAAGTTTTCATTTACAAATTTCATTTTACACAGGGAGAAAAGATATACATTTAGTTTTACACTTTTAATTTTATACTTTCCCAAAAATACCTAGGAGTTTTGGCAAATCAAACAAAGAAAAACGGAGTGGAGAAAATTGTTATGTTTTCTAATGCACCGATTAAGTGCAAAAAATGTTCCAATTCCGAAGTACAATGCAACAAACTCCATTCTTTCCTTATTCTCCTTCTTTGTTTATGTCACCAAGTTACGAACACTTTTTAGGATATTGGATATGCAATGTCCTAGTTCAGAAGTAATTAGACAGTAATTATCACACTTGTGTAAAAGAACTGAAAAAAATATCAATGCGAGGCATGTTTATAAAGATACGAGTTAGTAGTAAAAAGAAACATGAAATGAGGTATCAGCAGTTTTTATTCTACTTTTGAAAACTATAAATCAAATTTTTGAAAACTTTTTTTCTCTTTTTTTTAACCAGAATTTTTCAAAAATTCTACAATCAAAACTATATAACCTTCGCAGCTTGATATGATACATTTTTTGACCTAGTTTTCTGGTAAAGTTTAAAAAAAAACTGATTGAATTTACTGAACCATGTTAGTTTTAAAGAATGAATTTAGCATTGCTTTTAGATTGCGTAATAGTTTTGTTTTTAAACAATAGACATATTTTGTTTTCATTAAAAACATTTTTGGCGGCGAAAAAGTTTATTTAAGATAATTTGCAACTTAAGAAAGTTCAGAGAGAATATAATGACTTTAAAAAGGTTGATGTTGGCATACAAGATAATGGGCTCATTTAATTCTAGACAAATTGCTTGTTCAAATTCATACTCTAACATTCTCGACTGTAAAAAAAAAGTTTTTTTATCGAATATAATTCAATTTAATTTTAAAAATCCTAAATATTCAATGAAAAAAATTAAATATAATTAAGTGTTAAAGAATAATTGAACCATATCTCTTTCCGAAAGATTGCAATACGAATTCTTAAATAAAAAGGCATTGTGGCTCAAATTACGCTGAAAGAAAAACAAAATAAACTGATTCTGAACCTAAATGGAGTTGGAATCGGAAAGAAAAGGGCCAAAATATCTACGAATTTATCTTCTTGTTTCCTTATAGCGCAAGCTTTTTGTCAATTTTTAGAGTTGTGATAAAAAAATAGTTTTATGTTACTATCAAGACTAGATTCACAACATTTACTACAGTCTCTGTTTATTCAGAAGTATCAACGGGATAGTAAATTGTCATATTTATTTTGATGTGTTAGCATTTTTAATCTGTAATAAATGTATTTGCTTTTATTTTTTTGGTAACACGAAAAGCTTTTGGTATTATCATTAAATGTTAAAGTGTTACTTAATTTAAGCAACTTTCAGTAACTTATTTTTTTATAAGAGTATTCCCCCCCCCCCCACACACACTAAAATTTGATACCTACTACAAATTTTTTCGTATGTTACTGCACGAAGAAATTAAAAACAACGTATAATTCTGTGTAAGTAAAAAATGTGCAGATTAAATTTTTTATTTCTTCTTAAAAATAGTCTACATCTAAATAAATAGACAGGCATATATCTGTAGTAGTGTTTTATTTTGTGATTTTTTTGACAATTGAAAGTTAAACGAGAAGTTAAAAAAATATGTTTAATTAAAAATAGCATATTAAGTTTATGTTTTAAACGATTGTTAGAAATTACTACTTATTTTATTCACTGCAATCAAAAATTCTCTCAAATTCAGATTCATGTCCGAAACCGATATGTTGCAAATAACTGCCAATATGTTTCCTGATTTTTTTAAAAGTTAATTTTACATTGTTACATATCTTCAATATAACGAGAACTAGCTCCTTTAATTTAGTCGCTCCTTTTAGCATCCGCACACAATTAGCAATCATAAAAAAGATGAACAGAAATATATAATTTTTTTTGAATAAATGCATTTGTTTGCATAATATTTCATTTAGAGCTGCTTCTCCTTAAAAAGAAATTTTCGAAATCATATGTTTGTATTCGATAGAGGATTTCTAATACTATATAACATAACAGACGAAACTTGTCTTTGAATGAGACATAAAACTTCCATTTTTATCGAAAGCATTTCAGACAATATTCTGAATAGCAATTTAATATAGGAGTTTCATTAGTTTGGAAATAAAAAAATGCCTAACCTGATATTTTAATAAACATTCTAATAATACAAACATAGATCAAACGTTAATCTTTCGAAGAAAATTAAATTAAGCCTCCTAAACTTATAGGAGATATTTAAAAGAAATAAGAGTAAGTTCTTCAAAATGAAGATCTGCAAAGGAAAATTAATTATTAGAGCTGCTGAACACAGAAGATGCAATATAATTTAAATTTTTAAGTAAAAGTTAGAGATCTCTAGTTTTATTAGAAACGATCATGAACAGTGATATTCTTCCGAATAGAACATATTAGAAGACAGAATGTTAACAATAAAAATATGAATCTTCCATTAAAGTATAAAACGGCAAATATGTGCGTAAAATGTGAAAACGTTTACATGCAGGAATGTTTCTTCCATTAGAATTCATTAGCTTCCGAAACGATTCTTCGAATATTTCTTTTATGAAACATTTGCATCAAACGAAATTTATGCTGTGAATTTAATATACTGCTACAATTATTTCAAACTTTCCGCAGAAGCAAACAATCAAAACAAAATAAAAAAATAACTATACGCACCACAAAAATCTTCGCCACAGAAATCGCTCGCCTTATTTAAAATTGGATCTCCTTAATTTTTTTCGCGAACTTTCTTTTTCTTTTACGTCTCCCATTTGAGGAATTTCGTTTTTAATGACAAATTCTGAACCCCAAATGTCTCATCACACCTTTCATAAATTGAGCTTTACTGTTGTCATATCAAAGAAAAGATACATTTTAATATTGAACTGAGAATTCACTACCTACGTCGTTGTGCTTTGGCTACTAAACAAACATTCTTATTTATCTCTAACAAACTAAATCTCTGTATTACCACATTTCATGAATTAAATTTCATTCGTACTCTCTTTAACAACTATTTACTATCTTATTTAGAAAATAAACAGACGTTAATTATAAGCTCTTCCTTAAGCTCTCCTTTAGAAGATCTATTAATACTTTTCAAAATCTAACAATTTAACAAACATTAATTTCTTTTTCACGAGTTAAATTTCATTTTTGATTAATCAGGATCTTCAACATATTTTTTTTTTTTTTTTCGAAATATCGTTATTCTTTTATGGGTCAAAATACCATTGTGAATTTCTTTTAGAAAATAGAAATCTGAGCGATATTATTGTCCACTTTTAGCAGTTAGATTCCATCCTTCTTTATTTGAAAACTATATACAGTCGACGCTCGATATAACGACCGTCTCCGTCCTACAGAACACGGTCCTTATAACGAGTGGTCGCTGTAAGGGGTGGAACATAGTGTATGTTGGGATACAGTTGGGAATTTTCTCACCGGTCGTTATATTCGGATGGTCTTTGTAACGAGTGGTCGTTATAACGAGCGTCGACTGTATACATAATTTTTTTTGGAAATTTACCTTATTACTTCAGTTAAAACTTCTATTTTACACTTTATTTTTAACAGAAAATACCTTGTAACAATTATTTTATAAAAAAACACATAACCTGTTCTTGAAGCCATAACGGCATTTTATAACCGTCTCAGCTCGTAGTTTAGTTCTTAAAAAAATAGATTGTTTTTCTTCAAATATAAACCTCATTGTAGCATTATCTTCTAAAATAAATTTCAGTCGCATAATTTTTAAGATTTTTTTTTAATTTTTTATTTTACATTTATGCGTTTTAGTATCTTAAAACTTACAATAACAGCATTTGGAAACAAACCTTTTATATTTTTCTCGCTTCTCCTCCGGTTGGAATTTTAATGCTCATAAAGCTTCTCACAAATCAAGATTTTCTTTAAAACTCCGTAATACTTGGGCATTTTTAAAGTAAGCATAATTATCATTTTCGAAAATTGATATTAAAAAAAACCTCTTGCAGAATGTAATATTCGCCTTGTTTCTTTTATGAATTGAATAATCTTTCTTAATATGAAATAACTACTCCCCCGCCCCCGCCCTCCAAGCAAAAAAAAAAAAAGAACGAAAGTCGGATTGTTTTTGGCACACCCCCTTTTGTGTTTTCGCTTTTACATCAAAGCAGGTAAAAAAGTTTCACGTAATTTGAACAACGGGAACCCGTGCCGTGCCGACTTGCGCCTGAAAGTGTGAACTAGCACTTGTTCAACAATCCGAATCGGAAAATTTTTGGGGTGAAATTTGAAATTTCAAGTTGAAAAAACGTTTCCCTTATAGCCCTACATGTACCACAAGACATTTATTCTTAAAAACATTTAGGTACCCCACATGAAGCTTAAAATTTATAATTTTCACCAAAAAATTGATTTTTTTTAATGTATTTTTCAAAAAATGAAAGATAAATTTAAACAAAATATCAAGCTGAAAAACATTAACATTGCAATCTTTAGGATCAAACAGAAGTTTTTGCGCTCATTTAATGTTTAATCTCCCATGTATTATTCAAAAATATGGATTTTTTAACGTTCATATTTTAAATATATTATTCTTTTATTATTTATCTGCAAACGTTGATTTGAGAGTGTGTTCTCTATTTTTTTTAGAACTTAATAGTTTCTTTAAATGTATCTGTGTAATTTAAATAAATAAATAATTGAATAAATAAATAGAAAAAATCAGTTTTTTAAAGAAATTATAAGTTTCTTTGAAAAAGCATCATGATTGGGACCCAATATTTTAAAAAGGTAGATTAAATGTTTTTGTAACTATCAAAATAACTAAATGTCTGTAAAACAAAATATTTAATGTAATTTCAGAAACGGCAAATCTTGCCGACTTATGTCTGAAAGTGTAAACTAGCAGTAAACTAACAACTTATATACTGAATCGAATCGAAAATATTTTTTTAAGGGAAGGTCAAGATTTTAAGTTGGTACAACGTTGCCCCTATAACCCCACCATGTACTACAAGAACATTTATCCAAATTTTAAAATATTTAGGCATCTAGCACAAGGCCTAAAATTTGTAATTTCTTCAAAAAATGTTTTTTTTTTTATTATTCATTTTTATGAGAAGTACAGATGAAAGAAGGAATAAATTCAAAGAAGGAATTTTTATTTTCAAGTTAAAAAATTATTAGTAAACACACTTTCGAATCAACTATTGTGGACGAAAAATAAATGATTAGTAAATTTAAAATGAAAGTTTATTTTTTTTTTGAAAGAAAATTCATATTTTTGAGTATTATATGGGATACTTAAATATTGCGTGAAATCAAAAAAATTCTATTTCATGTTAATTGCATACTTTATAGTTAATATTTTTAGCTTGATAATCTCTCATAGTTTACCATTCATCTTTTCAAAAGTATATATAAAAATAAAATCCATTTAAAAAAAATATCATAACTTTTAGGCCTCCCGTGTGGGGTACTTAAATAATTTTTACTTTAGATAAATGTTTTTGTGGTATATTAGGGCTGAACGGGCTACGTTTTGTCTTGAAATTTCGAATTTTCCAAAAAAGATTTCTTCGATTCGGTCTTAGTGCTGGTTCGCACTTATAGACGGAAGTCGGCACGGGTTGCAGTTGTTCAAATTACGTGAATCTTTTTTTTACAATTGTTTTATTGTAAAAGGGGAAAAAATAAGAAAGTATGATGCGTGTGACAACATTGTTTGAACTTGACGTTTTTTTTTTTTTTTTTTCCATTTTCTTTTTCTTCTTCCTTTTTTTTTTCTTTTGAATATATACTTCTTAAAAAAATAAACAAAAAAAATCGTTTTTCTGAACATTACCTACCTAAAAGTTTTTTTTTATATTTAAATAATGGTTCTTTTGGTACATGTGGGGTTATAGGGGTAACGCTGTATCAATTAAAAATTTCGAATTTTCCCAAAATTCTTTTTTCGATTCTCCTCAGTACACAAGTACTAGTTCACACTTTCAGACGAAGTCTGCACGGTTTGTAGTTTTTAAAATTAAATTAAATATTTTTAGCAATTATGTTTATATATAAAAATATTTATTCAAATTTCCAAAAAATATCTAAGTCCCAGTACGTGACCTAAAACGTATTTCTTCAAACAATTGCTTTTTCTATTTATTTATTTATTTATTTTTAAAATATAAATAAATTTAAGGAAAATATCAAGCTCTAAAATCAATAGAGAGCACACTTTTAAATCAACATTTCTAGATAAATAAAAGAAAAATATATTAAAAATGAAAAATTTAACTTGAATTCGAAAAAAATCCTTATTTTTGAGTAATTTGTGTTAGACTCAAATATTGCATCAGAGCAAGAACTTCTTTTTAATGTTATTTACATACTTTATAGTCCATATTTTTCATCTGAAAACCCTAAAAAATTTGGGTTCATTTTTTATAAATATACAGACAAAATCAGTTATTTGAAGTAAATTATAAATTTTAAGCCTGGTGTGGAGTACTACTTATTTTAACTTTTTGATTTGGATAAGTGTTTTTATTTTTGTTTAAACTGCTTTTCTTTTCTTTTATTTTTGCTTTATTATTATTATTATTATTATTATCATAATTATTATTATTATTATTATTATTATTATTATTATTATAATAATAATAATTATTATTATTATTATTATTATTATTATTATTATTATTATTATTTAGTTATTTATTTAACAATTTCTTCAGTTATTTCATATTTGAGGCAACGCAATCATCGTTTTTAGGATTCAACTAAGCCCCTTGAGTTATTTTGCGCAAATTAATAGACGATTGTTCCACTATAGCAAAAAAGAAAGAAAAAATCTTTTTCGACTTCACTGAGAAAAATTCGTGCTAGGATTTGAAATAGTACTTTGTTTTAATTATTAAAATAATAAAAGCGGAACTTTTTTTTTTCCTTTAATGCAAGTGGTACTTACGAACACAGAATATAAACATTTTTTTTCTTTCATAAAGTGTAACACACTTTTCAGTTCTGAATAAATTCGGAAAAGCGAGCAGTACGATTTGTCAGTTGCATAAAATCAAAATGAGGAAGAAAACAACATTTTTTGGAAGTAGAATAAATGTACATTTCGTAGTTTCCTAAATCTGAAGTGATTCTGTAAAACTACTGATATAATATATCTTAATTTATGAAAGGTGCATGGCATCATAAAAGTCAGAGAACAATATTAGCGGAACGTTGCTTGGCGAAAGTTGCAAACTTAACATCATTCATATATTCCATAGGTCTTCCTTTTCTATGTAATTGAAAAATATACACAGTAAAAGAAATGAAACTTTGTGCCAATACTGCATTAACTATAAAATTCAAAATGTTTTTCAAAGAAAAACGCACAAAAACTTATTTTCGAACTTAGAAACTAAGCAAATACAAATTGCATTCGTTGGAATGCCAAAATTAATTATATTTATCAGCATTTATACTGTAAAAAATGAATATTGTTTTTACACTATAATCAGGTACGTCATTTCACGTTTTTTCAGGGGGGGGGGGCAAAGGGTAAAAACACAGTACAATTTCACCAGAGAAGAACAAAAACCACGCCCACTTATATGTAAATACATTGATTTCTCAAAGTCAGGGGGCCCCCTGCCCCCCCCCCCCCCAAATGACGGGCCTGACTATAATACAACTAATTTTGTAGTAATAAACTAAAATTGCTAATTTTACAGTAATAAACTAAAATTGCTAATTTTACAGCTAATTTTAAACTGGAACCTCTGCTGCCAGTATTATACTGTTGCTTTTACAGTATAATACAGCTAAATTTTACTGCAATAAACTGTAAAATTGCTGACTTTACAGTAAGAAACTAAAATTGCTAGTTTTACAGTTTATTACTGTGCATTTTACAGTTTTAAATTGGAACCGCGGCTGCCAGTATTATACTGTAAAAACAAGAGTTCGTTTTTTTTACAGAGTAGTGAGAATGTAGCTATGGGCAATGCGAAAATCGATTTATTTTATTTCTTTTACATCTGTTTTTAAAAACATATTTATAGTATTATGCTAATATATTTCCCGGAGCATTTTATTTCCATTTAGTCAATAAAATATTATGTAGTACCATCATGCCAATATTACACAAACCGTATTATTCAAAATTTTACAAAAGAAAACGTACAAAATCTTAGTTTACACTTCTCTTATTCATTTGACGCGTAGAACTTGATCTCACTGGGATACCCCTGTAAATTACACTGCACAACATTTGCAATGCGAATGCAGTTAAGCTATTTTAAGCGTTCGGAGGCGATGGGAAAAATTAGTTAATTTTTTCACATATGTATTTTAATACCATAGTTACAGTAGTAAAATATTCAGTATAATTTTCAAATATATAGATATATATGTATAGCTAATAAACTAACTCAAAATTTAAATGTTTTATTACTAACAGATGATGAGACTTTAGTTTAACGTTAAATGATATTTAGTACAAAATCAAGATAAAAAAAATCAAAATAATGAATTTAGTTATGTGAAAAACGTAAATATACAAACAAATGATGAAAAAATAACTCTAGTTATTTTAATGAATGTAAACTTCCTATTTATTTCATCTTATTTTTATCCTGATGTACTCTTACATAACTCTCTCTTGTTAAAAATTACTTTTAATATAAGTCTCTTAAGTTTTAAAGGTCTTAAAAGTTTTAATATAAGTCTCTTAAGTTAAGGGGCTACGCACATGATACACCCATTAATATAAAAGTGGTGTACTAACAATATGATTTATAATCATCAATAATACTTCAAATTTTTTTCAAATAATGTTTCAAGTATTGATAAATGTTAATGTGAAGATTGTCCTTTTTTTGTTATATTTTGTACTTTAAACAAAATATCTTGATTATGATTTGTTTAAACATTTTCTGAAAAATCGTTTCCCATCAAAATAAATAAATAACAGTAAAAAGCTTTTGTTAAAATTACTCAGATTTAAGAAATTAACACATTTGTAAGTGAAGTTGCTAAGTTACTTAAATAGGAAGTCACATAGTTTATGAAATTATAAAAGAAACCAGAGCTCATTTGTAGTTATTGCTATGTCATTTGCGTAATACTCGTAACAGACATATTTTTTGAGGACAATCTCCATTGAATGAATAAAATAAACAAATGTAGAACACAAATATGAAAAAATTTTGTTGCATTTGTGTTAAAAATATACACAGAAATGAGGATGTAAAAATATTATTTTCATAATTACCATGCTGTCGATTCCACCAAAATTTGCCCTGCAGTCGCAAGAACAATAAGATTTTCCATTTTCATGATCACGTTGAAATAGTTTCTTTCTTTAGTTCAAGCAAATTATTTGCACAAATGTTCCTTTTCGGGGAAAATAAATTTTAAATATTTCTTCTTCTCAAACTAAATTTCATTTTAAGCTCGCTCATTGGTTTATTCAAATTATTAGAGAGTCAATTAAATTTTGAAATTGACAATTCAATTTAATTTCTAAAAGAAAAATCTTCAAGTGTCAACTTTTGAAAATGCAAATAGTAATCTTTATAATATGTTTTTCTCTTAGGAAGAAGAAAAAGTTGCTGTTTTACTATTTTTCAAATTGGTGCACAGAACAGAATTTCTGCTTAACAAGTTATTTCGTATAAAAAATCCATATACGTATAAAATTTCAATAATTTAAACATTTAACGAATAAAATTCAATGAAAATAAATGCAAATCACTTTCCAAATCCTTCTAACTAAACTGAAAACTGTTTCGTTTTCGGTTTTGAGTTAAAATCCATGACTTAGACACTGTGCCGAAATGTCAAAGCAGCGGAACGAATTTCGCGATCTGTTAAATGTCCAACTGATCAGAGCGGCATGTGAACACCAAATAAACTCCTCACACCATTTAGTGATATCTATTTCTTAGGTCGTTTTGGACTTACCGACACCTTTTTCGGACTTTTTCGCTCTTTCGGCCGTTGGCTCCGCCCCCTCGAGCGACGTCAGACCTCCCAGTTCGCGAGCGATGCACGCGAGTGGTAGAGCGCTGGCCCCGCCCCCTCGGGCCCCGAGGCTATTGTTCAAAGAGCTCCCCTGTTCCTCGGACGGGGCGTGTGAAACTTCGCAAGAATGCTGATGGTTTTCTCTCTCTCTCCTTTTTGCGTTTGGCATCCTTTACAGAACGTTAGCTCTGGCAGGCACGAAATAGCGGCTGAATGACTTCTTTGTAGGTTGGATTTTTTTTTTTTTTTTACTTGATAAGCAAAAATTCTGTAAAGTGCTATTCGTTGAGCTGTAATGAAGCTGGCCGAAAGAATATAACTCAAGCTTTTCTCTTCGGTTTAGAGAGTGATTTAAACAATACTTCTTCTTCTTCACATTTTTCTTTTTTCCTTACTCTCGCATTTAAAAAATGAGTATAGATTCAGACGTCGACTGCTAATAAATTTTTAGTTAAATCTTGGTATTCTTCATTTCTTTATTTTGCAGACTTTTAAAAATGTATCTTTGACGATCCACAAAAATATAGTTTTTCTTCAATCTGGCTTCAAATTTGCTTTGTCAATCAAATTGTCTAAAATTTGATAACTGAGTTTCACATACGTCTGTTTTCATCAGTAATCAGAAATATCTATTGCAGTTCAAACTTTCTTTGATCGTCAGATGTATGCTTTGTACTTTTTGCCCCTTTTGCCAAATAGTAGGAGAAATGTGCAAGTAATTTTTCATCTTGTTCCAATGAGCATCAAACAACCAACCAAGTAAAATTGACTCGAGCAATCAGTTGCTGATATTCACCTTCCTTAACCTGTTATGGGGTTAAAAAGAATCTACAGTTCTCCTACAGCAACTACCATGATGAAACCTATATTTCTCATACTTTCGTTTTAGAAAGCGAATCAGAAAACTTACTCCTTACTCTTCATTATAATCAGAGTCAGTGAGAAACAATATAAGTGGACTGTTTAAAAATTTGAGTAGAAGCTTGCATTCAAACCATTGGCAGATTTTCATTGAAAAGTATTTCTAGACCATGCTGTATAGCCCCTACTACGAGTACCAGTACCATATTTTGCCCCATGATGATAAATTCTCTTTTTATTTATACTGATTATTTCCATTTTTTTTTTTTTTTTTGGCAGTTACACTCTTTTGCTTATAGGTGATTCACATGTAATCAATACATTTGTTTTGTAACCCGAATATTGAACTTATTTTTAGTACCGTATATATCTCTTATAATCTGCAAACAGTTGTATGTGTCAAAACTAATGCCTTTTATAGCTATTGTTTAATTAAACTGTAATAAAATGTCTATAATATTTGTACTGTGTAGTTCAGCAGTGCTCATGCATTTCAATAAGAAATGATCTTAACCAATAACATTATGTATTGCGAGAGAAAGATATGTAATATTTATTTATTGCTTATAAATGTATCTTTCCAGAGTGGAAATACTTTCCAATACCTAAGTGGAACATCAGCCACATTCGGAAACAAAGGGAAATAGTAACCTAGAATTACACTGTAAAAAATTAATACTATATTTTTACAGTATAATGCAACTAATATCACGAAAATAAACTGTAACAATTGCAAATTTTACAGTAATAAACTGTAAAATTGCTAACTTTACAGTACCGAACTGTAAAAGTTCATTTTACAGAAGTAAACTAGAATTGCTAATTTTAGTTTTAAACTGGAACCTCTGCTGCCATTATTATACTGTTGTTTTTACAGTATAATACGGGTAAATTTTAAAGTAATAAACTGCAAAATTTCTAACTTTACAGTAAGAAACTGCAAAATTGCTAGTTTTACTGTTTATTTCTGCGCATTTTACAGTTTTAAATTGGAACCTCGGCTGCCAGTATTATACTGTATAAACAACAGCTCATTTTTTGCTGTATACAATAAACTCCTGATTATCCACGGGTCTCTCTTTTTTTCTCTTTCTCTCTCTCTTTTCTTTTGCGGTGGTGATTTACTCCTGTAAAATAATTCCTGTGAGTTATTTCATATGCTTTGAATTCATGAATATATCTTATGAATAAAAAAAAATGTAATGAGATTAGCTAACGGCATTGTTTTTCATATTTTAACCATAAAATCCCTATAAAAGAAAGCTATGGTAAAACTTTGCGATCGCAGCGCCCTCTGAAGATATTAACTGTCACACTGATCTTTTTAACTTTTAAAAGATATTTTTTGAATACAATGCTACAATTTTTAGCTATAATTTAAATTTATGCGTTGTGTAATAGACTTCTTTGGCTATAAAATACACCATTATCTCTTTTTACCTGTTTTTTAGACTATCCGCAGTATTCCTCTTATCCGAGGTCACTATGCCACCTTATTCCGAGGATGATCGGGAGCATACGGAACTGAAATCAGTTCAATCCCTTGATATTGCCCCCAGTATGCCTTCAGTTTTCAAGTATCGACTGTGAAATACATAAGAACAAATTTCTAAACAAATTCCTGCATTCTGATATGGAGACAGCGCATAAAACATGTCGAAAATTTTAAACCTGAACTATTAGGAAGAACGAGAATAAATTTTTATGTTTTATATTATTTACTATTAACCCCTTCCCGGCTTTTCCCGAGCTGGACTCGGGCAAGCGAAATGTTCCATTCTGGCTCATCCCGAGTGTAGCTCGGGCACTGTGAAAATTAACACTGCACAACCAGTCTTTCCCAAATTATTTCACATGTCCCTTTTATGGTTTCGGATGCTTTTATTTACTATTGTTGCTACTAGATAACATAACTATACAGTGTTTTGAGCTGTAGATTTAAGAAAAGAGTAGGCCAACTCCAAAGTATAATGATTTCTGCCATACAGAAAGCCAACTTTACAAGTAAATACTCATTTATTACTCATTTTTTTAAATAGATATTATTAAATTTATTTTTAGGAAATGTTGCATGCGAATGATGCTATTATGTTTAAAAAGATATGTATGTATGAAAATAAGCATAAAAAAATTGACATTTTTTGATCCGCAATCCCGAAATAAAATGAGCCTGGAAGGGGTTAAGCAATGTGCAACTGCATGCTTCTCATTTCCATAAGCATACTTTGATAATCTTATTTGTGGCGTTACGAGAACACCTACAACACAGTTCACGTTAAAAATCACAAGCACAAAGCTAAAATAATTCTCATAAATATGCAAACCCTCAATTTTTGGTAAAAACAAAGGTATACTACATGAATCAAGCTCTCTTAATGGAAAGCAAAATAACATGCGGGCTGAGCAAGTTAAAACATTATAGATTTTTACCTCATTGCTAGTAAAACAGGAGAGAACAAAAAACATGTTCTCAAATTCATAAAATGGAATGGAATTAAAGTTACAGTTCATGAAGAAATAACAAATAAACATGAAAGGACTGCAAAAATTATGTCTCGGGATTCAGACCAAATATTTATCATCATCCCCTCTTCTTTATTTTTAATGAGCCATATATCATGTTCTTTTAACTTTAGCTTTAACTGATGCACTTCCCATTGTACAAAAATTTGTTTTCATTCTTCTTAATAACTTTTGTTTAAAAGCTTCGACATGTTTGATTCGCTTTCTCCATATCAGAATGCAGAAATTTTTTCTTGGGTATTTCACAGTAGTTATTTGCAAATTTACAATAGATTTTCTGAATTATTTTTTCTGTAAATGGAAAGTAAATTTAAATGTTATACATTTTAGTAAAAAGGTTTTTTTGTACCACAAAAAATGCATGGAACATTTTGAGAAGAGTAAATATTGCATTATGATGATTTCTCGGCGTGAAAATAAATGCGATTTTTCAGACAACTTTGGGGCTCCATATTTTTAAAACTACCAAGAGATTACTATAACATTTTTGCTACATTTTTACTACTATAAGAAGGTTATCCAGTTAAATTTTGATAGATTTTCATTCAGTCCCTTTTCAGATACTAATGCACATAACTCTTTGATTACAAATATTAGATTTTGCATTTTTCAGATCACTAAAAACTTGTTCCCTGTCGTGCCATCAAAAATGCTTTTGTGTCACATCTAAATGAACAAGTTACGGAAAAACATATTTCTCAGCTCCTTATCATTGCTCACTGCATTTTTTTTCTTTAGATACTACGCAAAAAATCTTAAACACGCATGCTAAATTCTTCATTATTTCAAATATATTGGTTTCATATTATCTGAAACGAAATCATCATCTTCTCTCGTATCAGGGGGTAAAATAACGATTAATTTCTTTTTTCAAAAATAATTCGATACGTCATGAAATTTGAAAATAATTTTAATGTTAATCTCTTTTGCAAATTTATCGTCTGCTGGGCAATTCCATGCAAGTGTGGAAAAGCGTTGGAAAAATGAAACTACAGCAATGCGTCTGTTTTGCATATTTTTTTATTTAAAAATGTTTGAAGTTTATTATATATACTAATATTTTGTCAAGAATGTAGTATTTTTAGTTTGGCAGCACTTTGAAGTTGGAAATAGAATATTTAACTTTTGGTAAGGCAAATGATCAATCTTTCAACGTTGGTAAGTTTCAATTTTTCGCTTTAGATAACTGTTTTAAAGGAAGAATATTGATTATTACACTTTAATTCAATATTGTGAATTGCTTAAACGAATGTTTTCACTTAAATTGTGTGATTTATATAAACTTCAAAAATGCACTGTTCTATGTAACGTAAGTTACCATAAACATATTAAAGTTCATGATGTGCATAAAGAAGGAGCAATGCAATGTTAGCAATGCTATATTTTCTATCTTATCAGTGTGTATTAAGCAAATAGTTAAAGTTTTTTTTTAAATATTGTTTATTTAATTTTTTGTGTTGCAATCAAAATGTGTAACGTAAGTTACCGAAATATGCAGGTAATGTAAGTTACCTAAGTAGGACTTAAATACTTGCGTTTATAAAGAAAGTAAATTGTGAAATAAACCTATGTGGTTAGTAGAAGTAATTTATTCAAGAATTCCTTTAAATGTACTGTATTTACTTAATTTAAATTAATCATATTTCTTAAAATATCTCTATTTGTTAATAAGATTACAATACACCTCTATTATAAATTACATGTTTCTTTTTAGCTTTTAAGATATTAATTATCTCTAAACTACATCACTGCATTCGGAATATTTAAGAGGTAATTTACTAAAAATTATTCAGAAATGGACTTCTGTTATGCTTTAAAGTTTTGAAATATGTTTTGGAAAAAAAAATATAAAAATAGTTTATCTCTTACAGGTGAAATATATTTTATTAAAATGCCACTGAACTCTGCAGAAAGATGCGCTGTAAAAGGGATATGTGAAAAGTCATATGGATATTACAGATTCGAAAATAAAAGTCACTCTTGATGGTACTAAAATATGTCAGAAAAAGCAAAATTTATCAAAACTATTTTCTGAAGATCCGCACATTGACAATCAACATTTGAGAACTAGAAATGGACAAACTGTGGGGTTTCGTTTAGTTAAGTATTTCAAGGAACAAGAAGAAAAACCAGAGATAAAAGCCAGTGAATGGTGTGTGATGAAGTACGAAAATACATTGTATCCTTGAGTTGTGACAATTATTGAAGAAAACGAGTTTAAAGTAAAAGTAATGGCTGCTGTTGGAACCTATTATATATGGCCAGAAACGAAGGATGAAATTAATTAAGGAGAAAACGTGATTCGAAAAATTGAACCTACCTGAACTTGTTAATAACAGTGACAAGTTTGCACTTAAAAGTTTCATGTTATGTAATATTTTCGATTGTTCATTGAATTTGGTATTAAATTTCTATAAATTCAATTTATAATTGTTAATTTTCAATATTTTGATCTAAACTAAGCTGTAATTTACATTCATTAATTTTTGTAATAAAGATTTGGTTGTAAGTAAATTTTGTAACGTAAGTTACTGTAACCTAAGTTACCCAGTCAAAAATTCCCATAATTCCCAATTTTTGAAATAAATTTTTAAATTAATGAAAATCAATTCCTGAGCATTATAAGGAACTGATAAATTATACTTCAAACAAGAAAACAGCTGTAATAGAGCAGAAATTTGCCTTTGAACCAATTTTCATATTATGTCATGCCCTTTTTGTGTAACGTAAGTTACTGCCTTAATCTTGACTGCTAAATTTTAAAAAATTTTAATGCATCGAATATTTTTGCATTTTAATTTTGCTTTTGACTGTCATTTTGATAGAAAACTTTTATTCAAGGTTTGTTTGACAATATTTGTCTGTACTGAGGTGCTAAATGCCTAAGCGTTGGTCAAAATGTAACGAAAGTTACCGTGGAATTGCCCTGCTGTATTTTTCATAAATTTATTCATCGTCTGAGATATCTTTTGTTTTCTTGTAATGGCAATGACAGTAAAAATGAGTCAGAATAGTCGGAATATTTTTTAATGAAGCGAAACGATGTTGTTGGTTTTTCTCGCCCGCTGTTGGTGGAAAACAATATTTTAATTTCTTTTGAATATGCAACTATGTCTGTTTTAGAAAAAGTAATGACTTAAATTTATTTACTGGAGTGAATATTTCTATTTTTATGAAAATTCCTGAGAAGTGGAGTGCAAGAAACAATCATATTGCTTTATAAATTAAGATTCATCTCAAGAATTTCAGACAGCAAAGTATCAGCTGATATTATTTTGAGCTTCAGAAAGATTAAAAAAAAAAAACTGTTAAGATAGTCGGTTCTCTTGCCTTATGTTCCCCTATTCTAGTAAAACTAGAATATGAACTAAGTAGTTACTTTCTAAGCAGCGTTTAGGAAAACACATTCAATTCTGATACCTATTTTCAAAAGTGACGTTTCGTGTAGAAATTATTTCCCTTAGCAGCTTTGCGTGCCTTGTCTGCTTTCTTCTAAATGAAATTCCGAACACTTTTATTTCTCAATATGTAGGGCTTAGAAGCAATATTAAGGGCAAGAGACAGACTTAAGTAATAATATATGGAAATCCAATGAAACTGTCCAGGAAATGGCTCTTTTAGTGATGTCTTATGTGAGGTCTATTTACATATTTATGTTTCCTTCTTCTTCTGAAGAGGTTTTCCCCCAAGACAATGAAGCGGAAATTTACGAAGATAATGTTTTGCTATATGACTCGCTTTGGCTTCCACATCAGTTTAAATGCTGTTAATAAAAAGAAGGTTGATTAGATGGTTTATATTCTTAATTCGATTCGTCTTTCTTAATGAATAGCCTATCTTTCTTATTGTTCGAGCAATTATAAATGTCCTTCTAACGTAGAAGAAGTTCCTAGTTCCTTAGTCCAAAAATATATTTTATGCGTTTTTATCCTTTGACTGTATTTAAACAGGTATGACTTCATAGAAAATAAAAGTCAGACGGTTGTAAATCAGCCTAAAAGTTAAAAAGTTATGTAGTATTTTCTTAAATTATTAAATTTTAAATTTTGGGACATTTTATGTACTTCCATTTGCAAATCAAGGCCAGATTAATCGGCCTTCGAAAGAATACGTTGATATTTGGATGGAGAGAAAAGTTAGGAATGGGGTCGTTTTTAAACATTTTCCCACAAAATAAAATTTACTAAAAACGTACCTATGCTTTAGAAGCGGTCAAACATTAAAGAAAGTCGAAACTAAATTTCAATGCACTTTTATATTTTTTTGCCATCTCTGTACTTCGTAAATAAAGACCCGTAGCACAGAAAACTATTATCTACTGACTCAACTAAATACAGAAAACATTATGATCTATAAAATGAAATAAAAATAGATGTAAGAAGATAAAACCAATCATGCGATGCCATTTTTCTTTTCTTTTTTATTTTTAAAGAAGAAGAAGAAGGAGAACATGGAAGAGGAAGAAGAAAGAAACTGTTTTATAGTGATCGCACCACTTTGTAAAGTCCTATTGTCAAACGAACGGAATCGGCTTCAACTGAGTCAAGGAACAAAGAACGTATGGATGAAGTAACTGAAATAGGATCATTTTTTTAATGCATAGACATTTAAACTTCCTTAATTTATTGAGAATCAATACGTATATCCCCCCCCCGTCGAACATTGAAAAATATATTTACATTGCTTCAATATTTCAATACGGTACGAGCTATCCTCAAACTCTAAAGGATTTGAAAATGAATTCTTCAATCTGATTATATTGCCTGTTTTCATTTTAAAAAGATAGTCCAGAATTAGGTGATTACCTTTCATCCCCTCAATACAGTACGCTAAGTTGAACGGAAATAATCCAGTACCAGCTAAAAGTTGTTTTTGCAATTTCTGACATTTCTATTAGCGTATCAGGGATTAAACGATCTCTTAGTGAATCTGCATTCAACTCAAGTTAACTGAATAAATGGGCCTGGCCGTGAGAGCACAAAAGCTTTTTAAAACTCCGGACAAAGCGGTTGTCGGGATCTTCGGGATGGCACTTTCTGAGCCACGTGTTGAACACACGAACACACGATGTCCTAGCTCTTCAAGACGTTGCTTGTAAAGTTGAAGCGATACGCCTCTTTGGGTCAAAGGGGTGGGGACAATGCATGAAGGTCCCGAATTTTGTGTTTGAAGCAGCAGGAGGTGAAGCCCACCTTGACTGCTGTTGTAAGAAAAGTAAGAGAAGGGATGAGAAACGAAACGGAAAATACTAATGATTCCTTTAAGTATAACACAGGACAGTAGCACCCAGAGTTTACCTTTTCCATCGGATCAGAGATGAAAAACAAGCGGGAAAACGTAAAATCGGCGCCGGGGTTAATAATTTAAGCAGATTGTATGAAAATTTACTCTTATCAAATGAACTAGTGAAAAAATATGTTTTTAGATACAATTTCGTTCAAAGCACGTTCTACGCTAACAAAGTTCTCAAATTTGAATCTTGGTTACTGTAAAAAATAAATGTTGTTTTTATTGTATAACTAGCTGATTTGCCCGGCGTCGCTTGGGTTTAAATGCAACATGCCAAATCCAAGGAAAAAAAATATATGCCTTTTTTCAACTAAGCCCAGTTAACTGGGTGTGAAGGAGAACGCGAAATCAAACTTAAACGCGTTATTTATTTTATCCATGTAATTTTTCAAAAAATCATTTCTATTTTCTAACTGTTGCCAAAATCAATTCTCTTTTTATTTAACACGGTTTCGATTATTGGCATAGATGAATACAAAAATCCTCAGAAAGCAAAAAATTTATTTTTTACTCCAGAGAAGCCTTGACTCAAAATTTTCATTATGATTACTATTAATATTGTTGTTGCAAGGCAACACATTTTTTCAACAATGGGTTGAAAATTTAATCATTTAATAGGGAAACTATATGAAATTTACTGTTTTCCATAATAACTTTTTGAAACTAAGTTTTTTAGAAATAAATTATAGCCTATCCTGATTCCTGTTAATGTAGCTATCTACGGGGAAAAAATGGTTAAAAAAGGTCCAGTTGTTTTGAAGATTACCCCGAACATACATACAAAAGTAGTCATTTCTGTATATAGATGCAGCTAAGTTTGTAGTAATAAACTAAAAATTGTTAATTTTACAGTAATAAACTGTGAAATTGCTGCTTTTACAGTACTAAACTGTAAAATTGCTAATTTTACAGTAATAAATTGTGAATTTGCTAATTTAACAGTTTATTACCGTGCATTTTACAGTTTTTAACTGGAGCCTCTGTTGCCAGTATTATAATGCTGTATTTACAGCATAATAGTTAAATTTTATAGCAATAAACTAAAATTGCTGACTTTACAGTAAGAAACTAAAATTGATAACTTTACAGTAAGAAACTGTAAAATTGCTAGTTTTATAGTTTATTGCTGTGCGTTTTATAGTTTTAAATTGAAACCTCGGCTGCTAGTATTACACTGTAAAAACAGTTCATTTCTTACAGTGTAGCATTTGCAAAAAAAAAAAAAAAGAAAAAAAAAAGTTTTTGAATTTTTTTTATGTATTGAATCGCTTGATTAGCTGTAGGGACAACCTCTATGATTTCTTCTTCACATTTCACCATTATCAGGGGAAGCGGATATTAAATCCCATATTGAGGAAATTCGTGACTTGAAGGACGATACACGCGACTCCGGGAGAATTTCCAGAAGAAAAGTGTCAGCATCTCTGCTGTCTTTCTTGTTGTGAAGGAAGATCAGATCGAGCTACCATGGGAAGCCCTCTCACATAGGACTAAAAAAAATAACGAAAAGAATACCTTAGTCCCAGATAGCACAAATAACCTTTAAACGTTTTATGAACGTTTTCAAGCGTTTGTTACAATGTTAATAACCATTTTACAACCTTTAAAAAACAAAGTGTGCTCCTTGGTAGTGATTTTAGAGAGCAATGAAACTACTTTATCTTGAAAAAAAATCTTTAAAAATGTTTGCGTTAATCTTGCAGCTGAAAACCAATTTTGACAACAAACAACAAACAACAAAATTTATATGTTTATAGAAAAACCTATTAAGCGGGACTTTTTAAAAAAGAAAAAACGTAAAATCCAGAATCTTTTAATATTATCAGTATAGCCTTTTTGAGGGACAGCGGAAAATGACGTAGGAAGCGAGATAACGTACGAAACGAAAAATGTAAAATAGGAGTTCCACTGTATAAGAACGTGATGGCTCGATAAGTCTTTTCAAGGTTTTCCAAAATGTTTCTTTAGTTATCAGCACTGATTTTTGTCTTTTTCATTTCTTTTTAGCTATAATTCAGTTTAAACTGGCATACATTTTGGTAGTGCTCTCGAAATGTTTTAGCTTGGCTTTCTCAAAAAGAAGAGAAACCGACAGTACATAAAATTTGTGTTCTGTAGGATTTGTGTTTATTATTATTGTGTAAATTATTTTATTATTCTTTTATTATATTGCGTTTATTATTATTATATTGTGTTTATTATTATTAATATCGTACTTAATTGAACTTGCAAAAAACTTTCACTTTGATTGAAGTAGCATATTGACAAGATTTCACTGCAGCGAACTGAATATGAAGAATTCACGTAGGTTGAGGTATATCTTAATATTAAAATACCACATTGAAATTTTCATATGTTCTTTTGAACAACCACTGAAACTTTTCTGACTCTTGCCTCTTCACAATGCAAAAATTTAATTTAATTTATAGCATTTGCTCTACTTGAAAAAAAAAAATAGTGTTAGTTACGTACATACTCAACAAAGCGAATTTTTTAGTGATGAAAGTACTGTTCAAAATTAGTTCACGTGTGACTGAAATGGAAATTTGAGTGGAAATTTCTTCGAGAATTGTTACTAAGTACAAGGACGGGTAGTGTAGACTAATAAGTGAAATAGCAGATTCATTGCCTTGCTATTGTTAAACTTTTGAAGATGCACGAAGCATAACTTTCATAGATAAAAATATATTTAAAAACCAGTACTTTATTAAGAATCAAATATATGACTACAGAGAACGAATTAAAATTTCCAGCACTAATCCTTTCATAACCAAGGTATGTATTTGGAATCGAATGGCTTTAGGAAATGTATTCCCTGTTTATTTTTTTAAATATTCTTCTTTAACGAAACATCAGTAAACGAGTGGAAATCTACTAGAAAAAGTCCAAACGCTGTACGCATTTCCGTCTTCATCTCTCACAGCAAATGATGTTTCATCCAAAATAGTTTTAATCAAGCAATTAATTTTCATTTTAATTGTCTGGAAATAAATAAAAAAATAAAAAAAGAAGGGGGAAACTCGAGGTGGAAAGGCTTTATGCGCCAAAAAAAAAAAAAAAATCCCACTTGCCGTAGAATTGTACATATATTTTCCCCACTCTATAATTCCATCACGTCTAAGCTTATTTTCATTTGATCTGGAAAACATCAACCATGAAAATGACTCTCATCTTCCAAACCCTATATGATTAAAGGCAGTAGCAATAAACTATTTTGAACCGGAGAAAATATTTATGAAAGAAAAAGAAAAAAGAAAAAAACTCGAGCACTAGTGCAGCAAGGCAAACATCATCGGATTTTCGTTTCGGAATTACTTATCGCGGGCTCTCTCCCGAAGACATGAATGAAAACGAGCCACGGCCGACAAAAGGGGTGGGCTCCAGCAACAAAAGAGCCAGCAAAGAGATATGAAGGGGGAGGCCAGTTCGGGGGGATGGAACACCAGAAAAAAAGAATGCGTCTAGGAGGTGGATCACGGAAATGAAGGACCACAGGCAGCACTCTTGTAACGCCTGATTAGGGGCCGAATGATCACTATTTCAGGTGGTCTTCTCCCTCCCTTTTTGTTCACCTGAAGGGAGTGCAAGGCTCTCTAAAGAGGAAAAAGAAGAGCTCTATTTTTATGGGGAATTTGACAACATAATCTAACGGTAGGGCTTCCTTTTTCTTTTTCGGATGGTATGCAGGCAGCAGGTAATGGTTAGGTTAGGCTAGACTAATTAAGTCGCTTCACACCTGTGGTCTGGCCCACCGGCAAAGGCGACCGGTCTTCATTAAGTCAGATGGAGTTGACTGTAGTGTGAAATTAAGACCTGTTTAGGCCATTCTTGCTTAATTGAGCCTTAAACTATCGCAATACGCCCAAAGGCTTAGATGGGGCAATGGAAGGTCCGTGGACAAACTCGAGAGGAAATCAATTGCGTGAGTTAATTTGCTTGGTGACTTTTACGTACTCCACGCTGGGTTCGGGCTTTAGTTAATTGAGCGACAAGATTTCGCAACTGCCGAAGACTTGGTTAAATGATGAGTTTTGAAAAGTTAAGTAAAATGTCATTACCGTGATGAGCGGTTAATTTATTTTATGAAATGTATGTTATAATAAGTTCACGTACTTTAGACACCAGTATTTTTAGATAATGCACTAATATAGAAGCAAAAGTTATGAAAATTGCCACAACAGCTAATTTAACCACACACAATAGTTTTTCAACTGTAATATAGCTCAATCGCAAAAATTCATATTTCATTTTCATGTGGTGTTTTAATGTCTATTGGTGGTTTAATGTTTCAAGAAAGCTCGTGTTAAAGAACACTATAGGAGGACGCGTGCAATACCTCGTTACCATTACCCATTACCTAGCAGTTCCATTTAGATCACTTCACAATCTGAGCCGGCATACCAGATATATCGTTATAGTCCCTCATGTGCATATTTTACAATAAGCTCATATATGAGTCGTTCATTGTAAAAATGATGTAACTCTTTGTAAATGATAAGATCTTTGCAAATTTTTCCTTGCGGAAAAAAAATACAAGTGTTCAACGAATGTTACAAATTTAACAGCTAAAAAAAAAAAAAAAAGAAAAGAAAAGCAATAAAATAAAAAAGAAAGAAAATTTGGTTTGAACCTTTTTTTAAATAAATATAATGCACATTTTAGCTCAGTTTATTGAATTTTTTTTTCGACAGAATTTTTTCTTTTTCTTTTCCCTTTTTTTTTTCTTTACATAATTAGAACTTGGAAAAAATGTTAAAACACATGTCGAGCTATTAACTTTTAAAAAATATCCCAATAGATTACATATATAGGTCTTTTTCCTTCAGAATTTTTAATTGGATACAGTTTGCTTTGCTGTGCATCAGGGGTGCCCATCCCCCCAAGCTCAATAGCGCAAATTGCCCCCCAAAATTTTCACAACCCTCTTGGGCTTTTTATTTTTTTATTTTTACCCCTCTTTTTACTAAATTTATTTTTTTAAATATTTATTTTTTTAAAATATTATTTATTTTTTTTAAATTATAACTATTATTTTTTTATTTATTATTAATTTTTTAAAAGTGCTAATTATGCGCGGAATCGAATCGCTTTTGTTCTCTTTCAGACATTCCAAGCATACACACAGGAAATAAATAAATAAAAAATTGTAATAACGAAATAAAAAAAAAAAATTTGATTAAAAAAAATAAATAAATGAGTAATTTTTATTTCAAAACAATTAGCAAACAATTTAAATTAAAAAAATAATTAATGAATGATTTAAATAAATAAATATATAAATTAGTTTTGAAAATCCCCCCCCAAAAATTTTGATGGCGCAACTTAGGCACCCCTGCTGTGCATAGTTAACTTTTTCATATCCAGTTCGACTCTGATAGCAGTGAGGTTGATTATCAGTATCATTGTCACCAAAATAATTTTATTGAAGAAAATTTGCATTAAATAACATAATTGTAAAATATCTAATTGGTTTCCGTTCTTAATTCAGAACTAATAATTTAATCAAACACAAAACAGCTAATAATATTTTTTATAATGAAAAATAAATATGGACAAGAAAGTGGCTACTGAAAACACCGCACTGACTTAAGCGTTTACGAAATGATAATGCCATAGTTTTGTTAACATCAAAATTCTCTCAAATGGCAATACTTATGAATACAACAGTTTGAATACATATTGAATTTAATAAGCATGTACAGAAAAGTTCTTTTTACTACTTCTAATAACTGCTAATAATTATGCTTGCTAATACTAGGCTACAAGGCTTCTAATAAATATGCAATCATTTTGTTACTACTATTTCTGAAATTTATTAAGCATTTGCAGTGTTTCTCCTTTTCTTCGATATTAATTAATTCACTTATCACTGCACACTTTATTTGCTTATGGATCATCGGCGTTTAAGTATAATATATTAATTTTTGTGGAGTGTTAACATTATTTCTTTGAATGATCTAGGCGGAAAAAATCATTAATAAATTGTAATGGCCCTGCTCCACATTGACGTAAAGCAGAAAAATAAAGCAGAAACGTAAAATGGATTAAATAGCGTTCCTATGGAAAGTACCCGGATTTTCGGTTCCTGCCTTCGGTTTCGGTCGCGTTTTCCGCTGATGTGGAGCAGGGCCCTAAGAGTTGTGTTTGTGAAAGTAAATATTTTTTTTACTATAAAAATTAAAGTACTTTCACTTACGAAGAAAAACGCTTTATTGATCAGATGCTGAAGAAAATGAGAGAATCAAAACTTTTTTTTTTTTTTTTGAAATCGAGGCACATATTAAAAAAAAAGAAAAAAAGAAAAAGAAAATATGTAAATAATATGTGTAAAGATAAACAATATGAAATTTTCAAAGGTATTATTTGGATATTTTTACCATACATATAAAATTCATTGTCTTTAGCAAAGAAAGATGTAAATCGTGATTTTAAAAACGTTTTTTAATTCAAATCATAAGAAACAGCTCTTCTTATTTTTACATTCCTAAGTTTTAAAACGTTCCAATGTAATTTAGATTTATTTGTTGAACAGAGTTGCCAGTATATAAACATTTTAATCATGAATTACAATAATATTTAAAAGAAATTTTTACTCTTTAGAGATTAAACACACAAATTTGAGTTATTTCTATCGTTCATAAATAGCAATTTAAAGTCAAAAATAAATTACATTTACAAGCAACCACACCCACTTTAACATAAGCATTTAACTTTGAAAAGTTATTTATGTCCTATTGAATTACTTTACACTGTTCTTAATTTTTTTTCTCTTTAGATAATTTCTTTATTCAAAATGAGTTGAATATAAATAACGAATTACTTTTTTTTAATTTATGCCATTTCAGCTTTGGAAACAATGATGCTGTATTTCAAATTGAACTTTTTAAAACATATACATAGAATTGGTACCATGAAAAAAATACTTTAGAATTGCAATTAAATCTTCTCTCATTCTTTTATGAGCATAAATATATTCATATGTCTAGCCTGAGGGGATCAAGGAGGAGCAGCCGCCAATAGGTCGGATTATATATTAAGTTCGTCTTCTTAACTCAAATATGTTTTTCTGATAGACATGGATATTTTTTTCATTAACTTGTGCCATATTCTCTACATCAGTAGTTCCCAACTTCTTTCCCGTCGCGACCCTTTTTTAACGAACTAAACAACCCGCGACTTCATGTGAGTCCTCCCCCTCAACTCCATATGTAATTTTCCGAAATTCTAGTCCTAAAATTTCAGTTTATACTATTCTTGTGATATTATAAGTAGGTTATAAGAGGTTCACAGAGTTTTATGAACTGCTTGAGCTCGGAGATTTTTTTTTTTTTTTTTTTTCGCAAATTTCTCGAAATTGAATCTTAGATGTAAAGTTTTAGGTATGAAGTAAGGAGGAGGGTGGGGAGTCAGGGGCTCTATCTAATATTTTTAAAATAAAGTATCATATGAAAACGCAGTTGTAGACATTTTTTGTTGGTTTTAATGAAAGGAATGGTGTTCGGTACTCTCCATCGAAAAAATGGAAACACAATTAAAAAGCCATATATTTGATAATATTAGAAAAAAGTTCGGGTTCAGAGGCTCCCCCTAAATTTTCGAAATTGAAGTTTCAAAAACGACATTTTAAACGATTAATGATGCGTGCGTAGGGAGAAGGGGCCCTTCCCCGGAAATTTTTGGAAATTAAACTTAAAAACATACAAGAGTTTATATTTGATGACGAGGGGAAATGTTCAGACTCTCCCTCGGACTTCTTGTTTTGAAATTTATGCCCCAAAAACGCAGTTTAGACGATCTTTAACTATGTAGAGAAGACAGTAGTCACTCTCCTGATTTTCTTTTTTTTTTTTTTTTTCGAAATTGAAGTTTTAAAATTCCAGTTGTTGGTTACTATTCATTAAGTTAAAGGACGGGATTTTGTTCGGGACACTTCCCTAGAATCTTTTCTAAATTAACTCTTAAAAACGCTATCTTTAATGACTTCAGGCTAAGAGATGGGGTGCAGGGACTTTCTACCAGAAATTATTCGAAATAGTTCCAAAAATGAAATTTTAGACGATTTTAAATGACGTTACGAAGAGGTCAAATCAGGGAAATTTGCAGATATTGAAGTCCTGAAATCGAAATGTAAGATAATCTTAGACGTTGGGGAGATCAAGGGCTCTAGTTTGGGAAGGGGGAAGGTGACGTAGTCCTATGGATCTTCTGGATTCACCACTGCGCTCAAGTATGGATGCTATACTTATAATTGATTCCATTTTTTCCCTATACATATATACATATATATATTCGTTTTTAAGATATATAATAATATTTCTTTCAATCTAATGATAATGTAGCGACCCCATGAGAAATGCTTCACTACCCCATTTGGGGTCGCGACCCACAGGTTGGTAACCACTGCTCTACATGATGTATTGTTTAACTATATCTTAAACGGCAATAAAAATGGAAAATAGAAAATCTAGGATATTAGGAAGCAAAATTAACCCTTATATATTCCTTACATTCTTAACATTGATTTCTGATTGAGTTGAATGTCGTATCGTTGATTTTTATCTGCTGTCCTCAAACCTCAACTAGTATGACACAAAGTTTAATGCAATAACAGTTCGCAATATTTATATGCGCTGGTGACGAACTTGGTTCAAAATTTTGTTTTCTGTTACTTTTGTTTTTTCCTTAGTCACTCTGCTTACTATCTAATTAATCCCTACAAGCATATAAAAAGACACAAAAGTTACTAACACTTAACCCATTAATGCCTCGCGTCCCTTTTTAGGGACGGTCCAGAAGAGGGTCTGAATTTCCCCCAAATGAACATTTCAACTAAATAATAGTGTGTAATTAGTATCTTAGTATTGCTTCAATTATTTATTAACATATTGCAGCACATAACCATTGTAAAGTGTATTCTGTAGCAGTTTTAATATGATCTTTATCAAAAATCACATTGCTCATAATCTCAAGAAAAAAAGCTAAGTTTTCAAAGTTATTCCCAGCTTCCCAGTTTATGTTAATTGCTGATTTTATTTCTTCTTATAAAATGTCTTGTTAAATATTATATCGTAGGCAGAAAAACAATTTCAGTAACAAATTTATGTACCCTCTGGGGTCTATCGTAACTTTTAAGGGACGATTTTTCTTTCCTTAATAAAAAAAATATTTTTTACGTAATATATTTTTTAATTATTTTTCTTGTCCATTAAACACTGTTTGTAACCAGTATACAAAATATCTTTGGAAAAAAAATGTCAGGCATTTTAACGGGTTAAAATAAATTTTAATTGATTTTACAACATTGTAGAGTTTTACTTCGAAGCAATATTGTTTAACACAAGCATTTTTGTTGTTAGTTTCTTTGCGATTCCTCACAGCTTCGTTTTCTTTCCTTCTTTCTTTCTATTTCTTTTTTTTTCTTTTTTTTTTTAATTTTTAGCTTTAAAGGTTTTCTTATGGATTTGCTGCATATTTATTGTATGGGTTTTGTTTGAGAGCACAAAACTGGAGAAAAGCATCACTTCTAATGGGAGCTGCTTGTATTCTTCGACACAAATACAGATATAATTGCTCACTTTATGCAACCTCTATTATCTAGAAATCAAAAATTTTAATTTTCGAATCCATCCTATGATCTTTTACACCTTCGTTTAATCCTTGAAAGAAATGAGTAATGAATCAGGGTAATCAAACGAAGGAGTGAAGGTATTGAATAGATATTTTCGGTTTATGCACATTTCAGCTTGATATTTACATCTTAAAAGTTTTTCAATCCAAGTCTTTCTTCCGTAGTAAATAGTTCCATCACTGCTATAGAGCTCTTCTGCTGTAGCACTCAAAAATTCCATTTCTAGAAAATTACAATCACAGTAAAAGCAACACATAATGTAGTCCTCTTTCAAATAAATAATGATCAAAACGGGTTTTTCCCCACAAAAAAAAAAAAAAAAAAAAAAAAAACGCGAAATCAAAATTCCCACATCTTCTTTTTTTTCGAATTGTTTAAAAAAGTCCTGTCGAATAGAAAGCAAGTTTCAGCCTAGAAAACATGTTACTAGTTCCTTCTGCCCTGACGACCCCACACTTAGATTCTTGTCGACAATAATTTACACACGATAAGGGTTAAATCGGGTGTATATTATCACCTAATGAGACGGACTATGTTTTTCCTGTTGACTGCTGCATAGATAACAAGTTCTGTGAAGGTGCACGTCGAACTTTTTTCTTTTATGTTTTTGACTTCTTGTGACTTCTGCTAAATTCTTCACGATTATCTTTAAAATGTGAGGGAAAATGAAGGAAAATATAAAGTAAGTTTTTTTTTCCTTTTAGATCAGAGGGGAAACGTAAAAATTAAAAGTAGTCTCTCAATAAAATGATTGAATGCGTATTAAACGTTTAACCCACGACTTAAAAAGGTCCACTTAAATCTCTCTCATTATTAATGCCTTGTACTAACATTCAAAAAGTTATACAATGTCCGAAAATAAACTGCCACTTAATTGTTTGGTGTAATGCAGTGAAAATAAAAGGTTTTAAAAATATCAAAACTTCAATGTGCACCAGCCGAAGCTTCGGCCATTAGTTGGTCGAAGCTTCGATATTCGGAGCTTTTATTGAACTACACTTCGCACCAGCTCTAATTATAATGTTGGTAAAATGAAAACAGCAGCTAATTTCTAGTAATATAATATTTGATCCTATCAGTTGGTTTTATTATAAACATTAACTTAACTGTTGAACATGCTTTTTCTATTCCAAATAATGCTCATTCTCCTTATTTCAATAAAGATTAGAAATGTCTTCTTTCTTTGTACCACCAATACAAAACAAAAATAAATACTTTAATTAGTGAAATTAATTTAAAACTGAATCATTATGCTAAAACTGCTGTGTAACACTAAGAATATTGAAGCATATGGAGCATAGTATCATATTGCATACATTAATTACGAGCTCAATGTTAAAACTTCAATATGTGCTGTAGCCTATTCTTAGGAAGCTTCGGCTATTAGTTGACCGAAGCTTCGGTATTCGGCGCTTCGGCCAAAACCCGCTTTACGCCATCTCTATTTTAAAGTCCAACTTCTGAAGTTCAAACAACATTATTCGTACAAAATGTGTTTCTTTCAAAAAATACAAATATTTGCTTCCAATTAAAATAAAAGTTTAATGATTCTAAATCTTAAAACAAATGAAACTTTGCAAAGTTTGTATAAAAGTATAGTTTCATATTTTCTTCTAACTACAAGGCAAGAAGATATTTAAATCATTTAGTATGATCGTAACAAAGGATTTAAAAGTATTTTAATTATTTCTGACGCTTCTGTGAGTTAATCATCATAATATTGATTGAATAGTGGGGCAGTATTTCGTTCCTAAATGATTGGAGGTTGTTGAATATAGTACTTATAAAAAAAAAATGAACTGTTTGCTGCAAAAAATACCGTGGCAGTGAAGCTGAAGGTCAAATTAAAGAAATTTATTTTTAAAAGTAAGTGAAAAAAGAGTTATTCAACACCAAATATGTAAATGAAAAAACTAATAAGGATGAAAATTCATTAAGGGGAAAAAATAGTTACGGCCATTTTTTCAGAGAGATGTTGCCAAAAAGTGGAGCAATGGAAAGAGAAAACATTTTAAAATAAAATGATCACAACGTTTTGTTTGTAAATAGTTTAGTTAGTAGACAAAAATAGCATGAACATTCTGTACCTCATAACCAGACTAAAGTAAGTTCATTTTCTTACCTTTTTAGGACAGGGCGGAAACGATTTTCGGATGCATGCAAAGAATGGACCTCGAGCTCTTTTAGCGCTGCTAAATATATAATTGGGAAGGAATTTCTTTTTTACAAACCAATTTTTACTGTTTACGAAGTTATTTCGACTTTTAAAACTACAGAAAGACCACATTTTTGTAGATAAAATCAAAGAATAAGTTTCCAAACCAACACAAAAGAAATAAGTTATAATACTAAGAATTGAGAGTAAACTTTTATCATCGTAGTGTAAAACTTCATCACCATAATTTATTAAAGGGGTTAAACATTCTATCCATGCAATTGTAAAACTGGGCTCTGCAAGTAATTTCAGTTGGGGTCCAGATACGTTTAAAAAATTATATCGAGGTCCAGAAAAAGCCCTCAAGTCCTACACTAAGAAACTTAAATTGGTCACTCAATTACATCCAAAATACTAGAAAAAGTGACATAAGAGATGTAATAAAGATATTATGAAAAGGGGGAAGACCAAAGATCCCGTAGATCGACTGTGTCGAAGATTTTTAACATTAAATGACCTGAAGATTTTTAACATTAAAAATTGGAGTAGTCTATTCAAGAAGGTAACTTGGAAATTGATTATGCGGAAGGCTGAAGAAGAAGAAGAAGAAGAAATGTATTGTTGCCTTCATACAAATAGTTTTGAATAATTTATTTGAGTAAGCAATTTATACTTTCAAATCATTTTTGGCAGTCCAATTTTTGACCTTGCGCTGTTTTTTAATTGTTTCCAGAAAAAATTAAAAAAAAAAAGAAGAAATTGCTTTTAAATCTAGATACTATTTCTATCAGTTTGATTTGAGCTAAAAAGTAGAAAATAAAATAAATATATGATTTCTTGGTGACAACAGTCAAAAATTTCAATTGATCTAATTATATCTTTAAATTTTGATTAATTTTAAAGCAACCAATAAAATTTAAATTACAAATTTGAGAGAAGAAATAGGCGGTATAATTGAATATATTCATACTAAGCTGTATATCGCCAATTTCTTCTCTCAAATTTTTTATTTAAATTCTATTGATTGCTTTAAAATTAAGAAAAAAGAGATATTAATTAGATGGGCTGGAATTTTTGAATGTTGTCAGGAATCATAGATTTCTTTTATTTCATACTTATTAGTATGGATCAAGCTGATATAATTAGTCTTTAGATTTATGAATATTGTTTTTTTAATTTATTAAATGGTTAAAAACATATCGCTATCATCCTCCACCTCAGATCTTCATGGCATTCTTTTCCAAAAATCCACCGAGCTGTGGAAGTGCTAACCCACATCAGCAATCACAACACATCTCGAGCATCCATCGTCAACTATATCGAGAGAGAAAAAGCACCTCTGTCGATTCCCTCCAAAGGCAGCAAACAAATATCGAGAGTCACTCACGAAACAACGCTTCACATAACCGTAAATAAAAGGTGAGCTCTCGATACCGGGGACATTTCCCTAAGAGCTCGAGATAAAAACGTTTTAGCTCTCCGTTTGCCAGCTTTTCACCCCGAAGCCGTGAGTCGTATGTCGATCGGCAAACATTCCCACGCCGTTGACCGCGCGACCCCTGGCATTCGAACGGAAAAGGGGAGAATGGATGCGTTCTGTTTGTCTTAAGATCCTCGAGAGTTGTTGTCCCACACGATTCGTGGTCTTTTGAATACTGAGTGGGTATTTGGACGAGCCTGTTTGCAAAACTATATGCTTTTACACTGTAAAAAATGAAAGTTGTTTTTGCAGTAAAATACAGCTAATTTTATAGTGATTCTTTAGAAATAAACTAGAAAAATTGCTAATTTTACAGTAGTGAACAGGTCCGTCATTCAGGGGGGCAGGGGGGGGTCAATTGCCCCCCCCTGGCTTTGAGAAATCAATGTATTTACATATAAGTGGGCGTGGTTTTGATGTTTTCCGGTGAAATTGCATTGTGTTTGGACCCTTTGCCCCCCCCCCCCCTGGAAAAACTTGAAATGAAGTCCCTGGTAGTAAACTAAAATTGATAGTTTACTGTAGTAAACTGTAAAACTGCTAGTTTTGCAATTTACTACTGTGCATTTTACAGCACAGTATGAGTTTTGCTCAAATAAGCACTAAAACACATTTAATATCTCAATTAAAATCGGAAGTACCAATAGAGAAATTGATGGCTCAAAATTTCCTTTCCCCATTTTTTCCTATAGTTCTCCTCGTTTTGCCGACTTGAAATCCTTAAATATCTCAAAAGGTGAGATTGAAGGGGGGGGGGGGAGCAGGCACAATTTTTCGAGGACAAGCAGATGTCTCATTCGCCTGGAAAGTCTTGATTTTAACTCTTTAGGCAGCCATTAAGCAGAGACTCCTGTGTCTCCTGTAGTTTATTTGAGTCTACAGTTCTGTACGGTATTGAAATTAATTTGTAAAGGTTACCAAAATTAAATTTGTTATTACTATCATTCATTTTGTTTTTGGAAACGTTTAAAAAACGCATCATATTCAACCAAACTGACACAAGTGCAGACTAAGTATAATAAAATCTATTTTTAAAAAAACACATTTTAATGCCTTTTTATCCAGACTGTTAAAAGCAAACAATTTCAGAATTGAATAAATCCACTATGTTTTTTTTAATTAAAAATGAATGAATGAAGTTCATTTTGTTTTTGGAAACGTTTAAAAAACGCATCCCATTCAACAAAACTGACACAAGTGCAGACTAAGTATAATAAAATCTATTTTTAAATAAAACACATTTTAATGCCTTTTTATCCAAACTGTTAAAAGCAAACAATTTCAGAATTGATTAAACCCACTATGTTTTTTTTTAATTAAAAATGAATGAACGAAGTTCCTTTCGTTTTTGGAAACGTTTAAAAAACGCATCCCATTCAACCAAACTGACACAAGTGCAGACTAAGTATAATAAAATCTATTTTAAAAAAACACATTTTAATGCCTTTTTATTCAAATCGTTAAAAACAAACAATTTCAGAATTGAATAAACCCACTAATTTTTTTTTAATTAAAAATGAATGAATGAAGTTTGAAAAAAAAAATTTCAATGTTTTAAAAATCTCTTAATTTTATGCAGAAGTTCCGACAGCATCAGTTTTAGTTAATAAACAAGTATTTTTTTAACTATCAAACAAGAGAAATACATTTTTTTAAATCAAGAATTAAACCTAAAGATTTACCCCTCAACAATCATTCGTACTGCACATAGGAATGCAGGGCAAAGTGAAATAGCGAGGCAAGTAAAAGGGGAAGTATTTACTCTGCTTTTAGAGTCATCTATTTTATAATATTTTAACTACGTACTAAGACATGTAGTCAGTCTATAACAGTAAAGGAAAATTTACACCTGCCGATCTAAGTGTATGATAAAGGCAAAGAAAAAAATATGCAGTACAAGTATGTCACACTAGTGCAATACTAGTACCATAGGTGTGAACTTTTTAAAAAAAAATACATTACTATGAAGTCCATCTGGAAAAAAAACCTGAAATTTAGTATAAACAACAGCTCAAAACTCAACAGCTCAATGTAAAAATTAAAATACATTTTACTTTTGATCAAACAAACAAAAAAAAAAATCTCCAAAAACATTGAATTGTAGAAAATATTAAAAAGTACCCAGTCTGAAGAAAAAAATAAAGAGATGAATAAAACTTCTTTGTTACTTTTACTATCCAAGAAACCAATCGACCATGAAATAGCCGCAGCCATAAATAAAACAATTATTCGCTCCAATCCCAAACCGAAACTTAATCCCATTAAAAACCCGTATTCACGTTAATGTGCCGTTATGTGTCGGTGAAATAAAACGGTTTTATTCCGAAGACTGCTGTGCGAGGGGAATAAAAAAGCGAAGGGAAAAGAAACCGGAAAACGGATCGGTGAAAATTTTCCAGCCCAGAATTTCCCTCGATACGCTAATTGGCCCCCAAACAAAAATTCCCGAATGCAGCCACAAAAGAAGAAATGCTGTTTAACATTCCTCTCCGATAGAATTTCTTAAAAGAAACATTTTTCATTCGGGAGGCAGTATTTTAGAGATGGCCTGCTCTTTGCCTGTTTAGTAAGACTGCCAGAAAACAAGTAGTTGGCTAAAGATTGGCGACGAGGTAGGCGAGAAACAAGAAGTTGGCTTCTATTATATTTCCAACATAATACCTACATCACTTTAAATACGTAATTGATTCAGATTAATGCATGCATAAATTAAAATGAGAAAAATAATGATGCTGATAAAAATGATAATTACAACAACAATAATGATGTTTAATAACAATGAAAATAATTATGATAATCACGAAACAATGAAAAAAATGATGATAATGAAAAAAAAAAGACCATTAAAAGTATTTAACCCTTAACTTCCCACTGTTGCATTTCTGCAACATATGATTTATTTTTATTTAAAAGACTCATTTTTTAAAAAAATTACATACAAATCAGTTATCTGATAAAAAAACGAAATACATGCTAATTTTGTCACTAGTTGACAGCACATTTTTATCAGTAATCACAATAATTATAAAAGTATCTGATGACTCAGAGCTGTGTCTTTACTATAAAAAGAATACGTTATATTTTATGCTTCCTCTTGTTTATTTAATGAAGATATAAATTACCAGGTAGGAAATTTGAACATTTTACGTTCATTTAAAATTAATTTTAATTCTCTATTGGAAAACGGTTTTAAGAAATTTGATGTTACTTATACCTTGCCGCAAACAAAAAAATGACTGAAATTCAATTTAAAACTGCTTTTTTTTTTCAATATTTTTCATCTTTATTATTACTTGAGAACTGACTGATATAATGTTTTCATAGAAATTTAAAAAACTGCGAAGTTAAGGGTTAAGTCAGTGCTAATAATAATAATAATAATAATAATAATAATAATAATAATAATACAATGAAAACGCAAAGATTTTTCATTTTTAATGTGCCTTCAACAAATGATCGGTGATGTATTTATCTTCCGCTTATATTAAGCAGTGAGCCGCGAGCTCTGCCTTAAAATTTACGTGTTGTACCGTACCTAGTGCGGTCGCTGGCTGGTGCTCTAATTTCACATTTTTCCGGCTCTCTTTGTTTTATAAGAGGGTTTTTGCCTCCAGCTCGGTTAGTTTCGTATTCCATGCTGATGAGTGCATAATAAGCACGAAACTGCAGTCCATGGATCGAAATAGCCGAGTTGACGGTGTATTGCATCCGCTTATACGGTTCAACGATTGCTCAATTTGTTTTTAAGCTGTCCTAAGGTATCTAAATATTTAGTAGAAATTTGGTTACTATGTACAGATTTTTAGTTTTTTGTTTTTACACAATGTATTTCAAATTTGTTATTATTTTTAAGAATTTGAAATATTTAAGGTGGATGCGTGCTTATTTCAAAATAATGATAAGTTTTACACGCACAGATTTTGATAAGAAATATTATCTTTTAACAAATGATTGGTAAAGTTTATTAGTTAACGTTAATTGGTTTTTTCACTTATTTTTCAATATCTGCTCAATTATTTTTTTAAAATACTATAAGGTTGATGCTATCAGTTGAATTTTTTTGGGTTTTAGTCACAGGTCTTTCGTTTTATTCGAAATTTGTCATTTAACTTTTGTTGTTATTATTATTCTGGTGCTCCCGGTATGGGAAACAGTTCGTTTTATTCACTCGCAATTTTTGTTTAGTCGTCATATTCAAATGATCTGAAAATTTCAAGTGCTCACGTTTTCAAAATTCAGCGTTTTTCATATTTTTCGGAAAATCTAGCTTCTATGCAGTTCTAATTAATCATAGAAAAGAAATGGTTAGATTTTGGCAAAAACGAGGAGTTTAAAATCGCCGTTCCTGCCTTTTAGCCTACTTTCCCGTTAAAAATAAAAGAGACGAAAAAAGCATTAAAATAAGGTTTAATGCATCTAAAAAATATCGCCAAGTCCAAAACAAAGTCAAAAAGAAACCAAAAAGTAAAATAAATATCGAAAAATTAAAAATTGAAAAGTTGGAAATTTGTGTGTCGATTTGTCGGTCTGTTGGTCGGTCGGTCTGTCTGTCCCCCCTAATAACTTTTGAATGAACAGTCCGATTTGAACAAACATTTTTTTGTTCGAAAGATATTATCAAGATAAATTTATTCCCGTTTTTAAATTTCCGATTTGAACAATTTTTCGTTCAGCATTGAACCGTTCAAACAAGCTCTCCCCCTAATAACTTTTGAGTGAACAGTCTGATTTGAACAAACATTTTTTTGTTCGAAAGATATTATCAAGATAATTTTATTCCCGTTTTTAAATTTCCGATTTGAACAATTTTTCGTTCAGCATTGAACCGTTCAAACAAGCTCTCACCCCTAATAACTTTTGAGTGAACAGTCCGATTTGAACAAACTTTTTTTGTTCGAAAGATCTCGGCAAGGATACTTCATTATCGTATTTAAATTTTCAATTTGAACATTTTTTCGTTCAATGTTGAACCGTTCAAACAACTTTTCCCAACCTAATACCTTTTAAGTGAACCGCCCGAATTGAATAAACTTTTTTTTTTTGTTCAAAAGATCTCGGAGAATCTCATTCTTATCTTTCACTTTTTAATTTAAACAATTTTTCGTTCAATGATGAGCCGTTCAGAAAAAATTTTAACATTTGCGCCTACGGGGAAATTTAAATTGAATGTTGATCCTGAACTTAAAGGCGGATTTCCTTCAAACTAACTTTATAAGAAAATGGTTTTGATAAATAATGTATTGTAGTACTTTTCTGAATAATCTTCTGTGCGGACTCTTATTCCGACTCCGACTCCGCAAACATGGCGGAAATGCAGGCTCAAAAAAAAAAAAAAAAAAAGACTATGACTTGGTAGGCGATTTTTTGTTTATTTGTTTTATTTATTTATTTTGGTAGACGATCAGTTAACAAAAAATTTTCATTCACCAGAGCATTTTATTTGTTATTTACATTTAACGACTGGCAACGGATTAAAAATGAAATTCGAGACATTTTATTAACGAACGACTTTTTTCTTTCTTTCTTTCTTTGATAAAATGTGTTTTGATGTTCTTTGTACTTTTATTTAATTTTTTTTTTTTTTTAACGATTGAGGAATTTTTCTACGGAGGAACTATAACAGTTACATTCTTTAAAAGGTGCGACAAAACTTTATCTACTTATTATGTGTCTATTTCATCTGATGAGAGGGGTATATTTTGCTTTTAGAAATCAGCTTTAAGTGCTATAAAGGTATGTTTGACATAGTTTTCATTCTCAGATAATCAAGAGAACATTGATTAGATGTCGATGTACGGGAAAGTAGGCTCATTTAGTTCTTGACAGAACTTCTTGTTCTTCTTTGCAAAGTAACTTTGCATATAGTATTTTTCTTTCTTTATTTCTCCCTCTTTTACTTCTGACTAGCACGGGATCTACCTTGAGAATAAAAGTTATGTCAAGTGAAACGTGTTTGAAGTCCCGATGGCTGTAGGATTTAACTAGAAAGATATGATTAAGCAATTTTATCAATTTTCTTTCCGGAAAATACAAATTCTTGAACAGATTTTCTAATACATGTTCTATTTATTCAATTTACTAATTTTTGATTTTATATTTCTTTATTAATTTATTTCTCTCTCTCTCTCTCTCTTTTTTTTCGTTTTTTTCTTGTTCCCTTCGTTTCATTTTGTTCTCTCTCTCTCTTTTCTACTTTACTTGTTTATTCCACTATTTAAAAACTATTTACATGAATGTTATCCTGTTATAATTTATTTTAACGTTAAACTACTTTGTGGTTAAACCAACGACATGCTAAGGAGAAAAACAAATCGTTCCCTTATAAGGAAAAAAATTAACGAAATGAAAATAAAAGTCCGACACGAAAGGAACCAGATTTCTATTATAGAAAAAAAATTTTCGTAGTGACAGCTGCTGTATTTGGAACTAATCCATGCGAAAAAAAATTCATTTTAATACAAAAATGTGCAACTCTCTTCACCGTCTTCTCTCTATACATTTATTCAGGTGCTCCATTTATTCGTACCTCACTAGGGGCTATCTCGCCCCCCTCCCCCCCCCACCCGATACATCAAATATTCCTACTCTAACATTGATCAGTTTCATTCAAACACAACCCTTCCATGGATGAGATGAATGATGGCTTGGAAAAAGATGAAGATGCATACTATTTTGCTTTTTAACATTAAAACGCTTGCCTTTTTGTATTAGAAAAAGAGTGAAGAAAACATTGAAATGCACTTTTTCATTTGCGCTTTACAATTTTCTGCTATAGTAAACAAACAATGAAAACAGGCTTAACTATTTTTTTGAAGCACAAGTTCCGATTTTCAATGACGTTTTTAGAGGCGTCAAAAAATATTGAAAAGTTAGGGCAAACTAAACCTCATCGTATAGCTGTGGTTAGGATCCGCGTAGTCATAACAATGCTGCCCTAACTATAACTATATGTATGCACATACACACGCTCACACATTATTTTCGATTTCTCGACTAATTCCGAATGAACTTTTGGTGTTCATTTAAATTTTGCTGTAAGCATTTTTTTTTTTTAATTGTAGTGCGAAAGTCCAGTTTTGAACTATGTATTTTTTCTGCTTCTCAATGCCAGTCATTACACTGAGCAATCGTAAACAAACAGATCCATGTTATCTAATATATTAAAATAAAACATAGGAATACAATCAGGACCATTTATAACGAAGTAGAAGAAACCAAATAGAAATTGAAGCCATTACACTATAACAATAAATTCGCTATATACGGCATCGCTATAAACGGGCTCTACTCTATTTACAAAACGCTCATCAAAACACAGCATAATGGCATAGTCAAAACATTTTTATTTGCTTCATCTTTAACACAGATATTATATCCATTTTATCATTATTACTTAATTAGACTTTTTTTTCTTGGCTGGCTTTGTGTTGCTCAGTCCTTTCTTCTTTTTGCGATTTGTATTGTAATTGCACGTCTAAGAATATATTGCTTTTAGCTATATGTTCGTACCAAGATATATAGCAATTTAATAAGCTGCTATCACAATGTAACAACTTTCATTGGGAGGCATAATAAAAATATTTTCTCCTGTCTCCATTAGTAAAACAGGTTCTGTATTCCTGTAACACTTGATATAGGGTAAAGAACTTGCTTCCTTTAATTCAGCAAAGCAAGAAAAGAAAAAGAAGAATGAAAGCTGGTATGAAAAACAAAGTAGCCTAATCGGCAATATTTTTTCTACTCAGGTAACCCTACGGTTGTCTACTTTGGGGTTTGCAATTAGATGGGGGAAGAGGATTTTAAAAAATGAAGCGTGGAAATGGTGAATGAAACGGGCTTTGGCATCATTTAGTTCCAAACTCTCACTAATTGGCGATCGCCTTGGCACGTATAGTTGTAAATCATTCCCGATGGTCAAGTCACTGTTACTCTCTAGAGGGAAGAGAAGGAGAAAAAATATCTCAAATTGAAAGTGAAAAGCGATTATATTGGTAATACAAGCGGAAACTCTCACTGAATAATAGAATCATTACACAGAATAAGTATGATCGTCTTTAGTATGTGCATTGTGAACTAAGTATGATGTTTTCTTTCTTTTTGTTTGAGATCTTTGCTATATAGCACTAATAATTAAAATAAATATAACAGTGAAAACACAACTTGCAGTAGTACTGGGGAAAAAATACACCTCCAAAATATGATTACAACTAAATTATTATTAGTCAGTAGCAGAAGTAGTAAAGTACTATTACAATCATTGAAAAAAAGCAAATATTTCAAAAGCAAAATTTATAGATTATTTGTTATTGCTTACGTCCAGCAGTTTTAGTGAAAATAAAAATAGCAATAACAACAATAAAATTGTTAAATAATAATAATAATTATTAATATATTGTTATTATTATTATTATTATTATCATCAACATCATCATTATTAATTTTATTATTATTATTATTATTATTATTATTATTATTATTATTATTATTATTATTATTATTATTATTATTATTAATATTATTATTATTATTATTATCATCAACATCATCATTATTATTATTATTATTATTATTATTATTATTATTATTAGTAGTAGTAGTAGTAGTAGTAGTAGTATGATCTCATAATAATAATAATTAGTATTTTAAATTATCATTATCATTACCATTATTTTAATTGTTATTTTCATTATTATCATAAGCATTACTGTTGCCATTATCACCATCGTCGTCATCATCATCATCATCATTATTTTTGGTATTATTATTATTATTATTACTATTATCATTATCATTATCATTATTTCGAAAGTGATCTGCATTTTTTTCCATCACGTCAGGAATTTTTGTAAAATTCATTTCAATTTTTTCTATAATTTTGCTTCAAAAATAATTAATTCGACCAATTTTACATTCAGTATCTGGCAACAGTGCTTTTTTTCATTTATATAATCTATTCTAATAATTCACATTGATTTTTAGCATTTTGTTCGTCTAAACTTAAGAAAAAATATCAAAAATGCCAAATATTTACTCATCCACGGAACAAAATATTAGTTACATCTCAGGGATAACAAATTTTATGGAAAAAAATAAAACCGCTCGGAATATTGACACATATACTACCTAACTCGATCAAGATCAAAAATAGTACGACATTAAAAATTGCTGATTTTAGATGGAATGACCATGTAGGTAAATTTCACGAACCCTGTAGTCAGACGCTAAAACAGTTTTCAAACAGCAAAAAATAAAATCAAAAAGTTTTTTTTTTTTTTTTTGCATAATTCGATGTCAAAAAGCTTAAACTCAAGAGAACTTTGAGATTTTCTCTCTACCAGTGGAAGCTAATTCTGTCTACAATGTCATTCGTGTAAAATCAACAGATTTTCGTATCGTACAATTTTTGATTTTGATCAAATTTGGTAGGCAATCTGCATCCATATTCTGTACTCCCGAGTGTTATTTTCATTATTATTATTTTTTCTGTAAAATTTTTTATCCCTGAGATATAGCTTCTTTTTGCTCCGCAGATAGGTAAAAATTTGGCATTTTTGATCTTTTTTCTTAAATGCAGACCAATAAAAAGTAATTCATTGCAGAAAAATTTGTGTGAATCATTAGAATACATTATATAAATGAAAAAAAAAAGAATCTCTGTTGCCAGATATTGTATGTTAAGTTGGTCGAAATTTTGTTGATCGAAATTTTTTGTCGTTATTTTTGAAGGAAAACTAGAAAGCATAGAAATCAATTTTACAAAAAATCTTGAGGTGATGGATTTTTTTTACTATTTTTACCGAAATCAGCAAAAAAAAAAAATACATATGGCTCACCTATTAATCTTGTACGCTTGTCATCGCAGGCCTGTGTTATTAGCTTAGATTAAAATTATTATCTCGTTTAGTGTAACTTGATATGTGAAATAAATTATTTTAATGAAACTAGTGCAACTTTAAATTAAGAAAAAGGAAGTTTTTAAGTATAGTACAACCCCGCTTATCCGAACTAACTGGGACCAAAGGCAATCCGGATAAACGAAAATCCAGATAATCAGTGCGATAGGGGTAGTGGCCTATAGCTAATGGCTGGCTGGAGTGGCTCTTGGCACGGGCGCAGCAGCCTGGGGAGCGGCGTTTCAACCAATAAAAAACACAATTTGCTACCTATACAAATTGAGTGGTTTAAATTTTAATTTGTTTTTATGTTTCTGTGAAAGTTCGAAATCGGAAAATTTTAACATTTACCAGATTTATGCATTTTACAGAAACATAAACATATAAGCACGATTTAATGGGAACAACTGCTCCCCTGTAAAATATTGCTCCGCACGCCACTGGTCACTCAATACAAAATCAACACAATTAAGAAATTTTCGTGCCGTACCGATTTTAATGAAATTTGGTATGCAATCTGCGTCAGCAGTCTGTACTCCCAAATGTTTTATTTTTTTTTTGAAAAAAGATTAATCCTGACGTATACCCTTTTCTTTTTGCTTCACGGATGAGTAAGATTTGGTATTTCGGGCATTTTTCTTTCATTTTAGACCAATAAAAAGCAATTGCTGAAGAATCAATACATATAACTATAAATAGATAATTTTCTACATATTGAAATAAAAAAAAACCACTTTTGCCAGATAAATTGTATAAGAAAGAACTTTTGTTGATGGAAAAGCAAAGCTAAAAATCAATTTTCATCATGACGTAATCCAAAACGGAGTTCATTTTTTAAATCAGCACGCCAAGTAATACAAAGACCAGCAAAAACTTATTTTATTACTTTTGTATTTTTCAAAAAGTTTCATTTCACATGTCTGTGCTATGTGAGTATAAAATGTTTTAAAAACGACAAAATTTATCTGAATCAACAGAAGACCGAATAAACGGGGGACGGATAAACAAAGTTTTACCTGTATTGTTAAAACTCTCCGTTTCCACTTCACAACAGCTCAAGTTTCTACTATGCAGCATTGAATATTCCAATGTAGAAAGAGCGTTTTTGACAACTCTAAAAATAGCATTCTTCAAACAGTAACCTTAGGATTATCAAATGACACAAATAGCTGCGTACCAGTGGCGTATCCAGGGGGGTGCCAAGGGACCAATGCACCCCCCAAGATTTTATAAGACTATAAAAAATGGTGGCACCGAATTTTGAAAAAACAGTAACCTTCATGTAAATATGCTTCAGGTTTTTTCAATGAAAAATACTTTATGGACACTAAAATATTGTCATATTACTTTGTTTTCGACAATAAGAAGCAAAACTATTTGTTACTCTGTAATTGTGGAAATGTAAGAGGAAAATGAGCGATGTACCCGCGCCTTATTGTTCTTGCATGATATTCATTTTTGTGGAAAAAAAAAATCTTTGAGCAACGTTCAATAGAAAAAATTAAATCGAAATACTGCGTTTTTAAAGTTTCACCATATTTCTTGATTTTTTTTCTTTCTCATCACAGTGTCGATGTTCGATGTGCACCCCCCAAAATCAATTCCTGGATACGCCACTGCTGCGTACAAAACTGATTTCCCCCTATAAAATAAAGAGTGGAAAAGCTATTTTATAATCGTTCCCGGACAGTACTATAGTTTAGTGTAGTACAATACTATCACTCAATACTGGATTTAGTAGTATATTTTTTAAGGTCAAATGCACTAAAAAATTTGAAGTAGTGCAAAGAAGAATACCATGCTGAAAATGACCTTCAATGAGTGCAGAATAAGTATAAGTACTATTAAATTTCAGAAAGCAACTAAGCGTCTGCTCTCTCTAAAAAGTTTGAAGTGGTGCAAAGAAGAATCTACTAGGCTGAAAATTACCTTCAATGACTGCAGTATACGTAGAAGCAATAACATCTTTCAAAAAGCAACTAAGCGTCAAATGCTCTCTCTAAAAAGTATGCAGTGATGCATCTACATGGATGAAAGTGACCTTACGGCTGCAGTGTAAATAAAAGCAATGATATCTTTCAGAAAGCAACTAAGCATCAAATGCTCTAAAAAATCTAAAATTATGCAAAGAAGAATCTGTACATGGATGAAAGTTACCTTATGAATGCGGTGTAAGTAAAAGTACTCACACCCTTCGGAAAGCAACTAACGTAAGCGTCAAAATCAATTGAGTAGGTCATTACCAAAACCTGCACCTTACGTGATGATCTAAAAATAAGGTAATTCTTGCACGTGCAGACTCACTTGGTGGCAATGTTCCCTTTCACCCTCACGCAAAAACCGGGCACCGCTCCAACCATTTTTGTCCGCAGAAATCTGCTAATTGGTGTTCTTTTTGACACCGTACTACAAATCACGGCTTCATCTTTACCTGCAGAAACTCATCCCCCTCCAAGTAGTGCCGCCCTCCCCCTTCTTGTTGAGAAGGGGGGGGGGGGATGCCGACAACAACAATGCGAACCTCCTTGACTTCCCGCAGCGGCGGCCAGGTGGGAGGTCTTTTAAGACGGGCACCCCCCCAAAAGTTGTTGGCCCGGCGCATTGTTGGAAAATGCAATGCCACGTCTGAATTAAGATAAATTGTCTCAACCAGGTTTGTGAAATAGATGTTGCAGTTCAGCATCCAAGAGGAGATGAGGGGAAAGTAGCAAAAGATGCGGGGGGAATTTTTGGTGTATTTTATGTGTGACTAGAGCGTTCAACTCTTTTTTTTTTTTTTCTCTCTTTTTCCTTGCGAAGGTCCATATGTATTTTCATGTTCTCACCCCTCAGGGACTCTTTCTTGCGGTCCGGTTTTGAAAGGGAGAAGGGGGTTTGGGGGGTCAGAGAATAATGGAGCTAAGCGTAGTGTGGTGGTCTCTTGATAGCATAAAACTGGGGCTTCGGCCTCAGAAGCGGGAACGAAAAATTTATAGATTGTTAGGGGTTAGGTGTGCAGTTTGACGAATTTACAATGTCGCCTCCTTTGACAAGTGGGTTTTAGACATTATAGGTTAATTTTCTCTGCTAGTAAATCTAACTGCAAGTCTTGTTTTGTTGATATCGATTAAAGCCGATGCAAGTTGTTGTCATTTTGACAAATTTACACACTGCAAAAAAAATAAACTTGTTTTTACAGTACAATAACAGCAGCAGAGTTCCAGTTTAAAACTGTAAAATATACAGTAATAAACTGCACAATTACTAATTTTACAATCTATTACTGTAAAACTAGTAATTTTACAGTTTATTACTGTGCATCTTACAGTTGTGAACTAGAACCTCGGCTTCCAGTATTATACTGTAAAAATAACAGTTTATTTTTTGCAGTGCAGTATCATTGTCTTTGACATGCATAGATAATATGATTAACTCACTGAACAATTCAAAACAAAAGTAATTCAATCCTCCAGCCGTAAAAGCCTTTTGGCGTTAGTTCTTTTATCATTCTGCATTATGCTTAATGTGTTATTGTGCATTATTATTATTATAATTATTATTATTATTATTATTATTATTATTATTATTATTATTATTAAGTTGTAAAATAGCTCTAAATATAGTTCTTTCAGAGAGGCGTTAGTTAATCAGGTTCTTTATACAGCCTTTACTCAAATCTACCCGATCAATGAGTTTCAAATGGATAATAAGAGAGTAATGTGCTTGCAATTTATTTATTAAATTTATGTTTATTGTGCTTTCCTTTCCTTGTTAAAAATGAATCGAGTTGAATTGAATGCGTCTTTAAAGTCACCAAGTTTAATTTTCCAGCAGGAGACAACGTTTGGCAGCATAACTTTCAGTTATTGCGATATTTTGTCATTCAGAGTGCAGTCATATATTACTAAAGGTATACACAATGCTAAAATAGTTGAAAGTATCGTCGCTCGTATCCAAAAACTACAAATACATTCAAACTCAAAAGTGGTATACATAGACGGTTTTGCACAGTTTCATTCAAGTTAGAAGTTACTAGGAGCTGTCCAAAACATGTAGCCATATCAATACCGTAGGTTGTTTTCTCTACATTAATACTGCGCTGGGAGAGAAACTAGTTTTAAAATGTCCATTTATGTTATTGAGAATTTGCATCAAAGAGCTTTGCAACAAAAATGGTTGCTAAACTGATTACTAGACAACTTTTGACAGTATCCTAGGGTCTCCCTTAAAATTGGAACTAACTTGTTTTTAGTGATTATCAATGGATATGATTGTAGAATGTTTAATTCACCAATTCTAAGGTAGCATACTAATTTTAAATGAATCCGTTCTCGAGAAGTAAGAGAAAACTGAGTTAAAAGACATTGCATACATAAAGGAAAACTGGTGAATATGTACCTAAAGTGTGAAGATGATAAAAGCGTGTAGAAATGCAAAATAAGTTTATTTTATAAATGTTTAAAAATAAAATTTTGGATATGGATTATAGTGATCAATAAGATTACGCACATCGTAAGATTTTGTAGTAATTTTTCTGTGTTTTACTGTAAGAACAATTTCAAAAGAAATTCTATCATTGAACTAAAAACATACTTGAAAAGAATTCTTCCAGTCAAAGTTTTGAATGAAAACATCGTGAAATTGTATTTAATTTGAAATATATACAATTAGGGTAGACCGCCTAGTGAATGATCCTCCCCCCCCCTCACCGCATGATTGAACAGCTCGTAATTTCGTAATTCTGAAAAATTAAGGATTTAAAACATGTTTGTGAGATGAATTGGCAGTAATTACTTCCTTCTATATATTTCTTATAAGATGAAAAAGACAGTCATAAAAAGTCTCCCAATTATTTAAAAATAATTACATACATCACATATAGAATGTTTTTATTGCCATGTGCCAATTGATACAAATTTTAAGAATTTTATCAATTTTTGAAAATGAGCTTTCGTTTCACTGTTCATTCACCGGCCGGTGTATATAAATGAGAAGGGATAAAAGTAGAGGGAGTGTAGTCTTCAATTTTTGAAACAGATCTCAAGTCACGTGTCATATTTTAAAGAAAAGCATTGGAAGAAATCGGGTTTCTTTCACTTGTTGTACGCAAAACGTGTCTCTCATTCGCCGATGTTGAACCATGTGACTTAGGATCTTTGATTCAGCTTTTTCTAAGCCAATCATTGGAGCAGTGTCGCACCCAGGATTGTTTTCTGGGAGAGACTAAGTGGACCTCCTTCGGAACATTTTCGAATTTGAAGTCCTAAAGAGGAAAAAAAAACATAAGTTATTTTTTAATGAAACTAAGGAGAAACCAGGGGCGCTCTTTCAGCAAGTCTCCTAAAGTCTAAAAAACGCAATTTTAAGCAGTTTGGTTTAATCAAGGGGGTTCATCTGCATGCCTCTGGGAGGGGCTTAAGCCCCTTAGCTCGGCCCTCGGGTGCGCCAGTGAATTGAACTTTCTCCTTCCATTTACTAATATCTGCTATGAGGTGTATCCTATATTTCTATATCTAAAATTTCGCTCTTATTTTTTTTTTAATTCAAGTATCAGTAATAACATTTATTTTATTTACTTGTTAGATTTTGAATCGCGAAAATAAAGGATAATTTCCTTCTCTCAATAGTAGAGACAGCTTCAGAGGCCATTGCTTGGGAGGGGAGAAGAGGGGAGGGGATGGCACGGCTGAAAAGAATTATCAAATGCCACCATCGGCGAAGATCTGTCAGAAATAAATTGAAACAAAGAGGTTTATTGCCTCATATTCTTCAAGAGCATAATACAGTAGTTAAAGCAAAAAAAAAAAAAAAAAAATGTTATAAAGTCATTACATTTCGTTCGCCCATCAATCTCCCTGAGGAATGCTCAGACGACAAAAAGCCGGAAAAAACCAGTTCCGCGCTCATTTTCACGTAATCCGTTCGACTTAACGGCTTTACACACAAGTTGCGCTCGGCCATTTTTACTTTTATTTTCATCTTGCTCCATTCATGCTTTCAAGAAAGCACAGCGATGAAGTCTTTTCATCCCTCCAATTCATCATTCTCTTGAAGTCTGGGGAATTTTTCCTGGTGTGTGCGTGTGTTTGTGCGCATCGAATCGCTGATAATGGCAATAATAATAAATATCGGCGCAGTCCGATGGAAGCCAGTAGTTTGACTCTGCGTACGATTTCAATGAACACCTTTGGGTATGCGTCCTTTTGTGGCGGTTTAAGTATTTTTGTCCCCGTACTCCCAGGGATCGGGCATAAATTAAGTCGCTGCAGCCACATTTCATGCGTGAAACTTTTCGGCGGTAATATTTCGTTTCATTCCTTGCTCTATGTTCGGGTTCCCTTTCATTGCCTTTCGCATACACTATAAAAAATGGATGTTGTTTTTACAGTATAATACAGCTAATTTTACAGTCATAAACTGTAAAATCGCTAATTTTGAAGTTTATTACCGTGCATTTTGCAGGTTTAAACTGGAACCGCAGCTGCCAGTATTATACTGTTGTTTTTGCAGTATAATACAGTTAAATTTTACGGTGATAAACTGTAAAATTTCTAACTTTAGAGTAAGAAACTGTTAAATTGCTAGTTTTACAGTTTAATACTGTGCATTTTACAGTTTTAAATAGGAACCTCGGCTGCCAGTACTATACTGCAAAAACAACAGTTAATTTACGTACGTATGAACGAGTGGTTTAGAGACAAAACCAGTTAAGTCATTTTTTTTTTAAATTTTACAGCAACACAAAAAAATACTACAAAATACTGATTTTTGTTCAGACGAAAAGTTTGAACAGAGTAAATTACATCTTTAATGATGATTTCCGGGATTGGTATTAAACTTGTGTATTGACAACTTCAATGTATGCTTACATTCGCAGAAAATGGCTATTTTGTGTTGGACATAACTGGTTTTGTTTTGAAACTCGGCCCCAAAACTGATTAAAACATAATTTTTTGCTATCTATCGAGTTTTCGTAGCCTTAGTAGTTATTAATAATTTATTTTTCCAAGTATGTTTGTAAAGGCGGTTTAAACATTTATTTAACACACACATGCAAAACATACATTTATACATTTCACATTTTCTTTGATATAGGCGTTTTTATATAAATAATTATTGCATTACCAAAAAAATTATAAGGCGGAACTATAGATTTGAAGGATTTTGGTTTAAAAAAACCTTATAGTTTATGTTCACTTTTTATGTTCACTTTATATTTTTTTTAGCTATTGCTTTAAGCAAGGGCGGGTTCTGAAATTTCTCAGAAAAAGGGCGATTGATTTTATTACTTACTTTTTACTATGTATACTGGATTGCAAATACTGATCATATAGGTTTCGGACTTCAATTTCGAAACATTTCTGGGGTAGAGCCCAAATTTCATTCCTTCAACATTATTAAACTCGTTTAAAAGTAAGTTTTCTGAACTTCAATTTTAAAAAGTAACTGATGGTGGGGCCTCGAAGGAGGGATAATCGCCCCTCTCTTGTGTCCGCCCATGCTTTTAAGCCAATGGTAAAGGAGTTTTTAATCTTTTTCTTTTAAAATAAAACTAGTTTTTATAAAAAGTGGACTTAACTGACTTTGATCCTAAACTACTCAAATAAAACAAGCTAAGTATAAAGAGCCAGCAGATTGAACAATACTACCGAACTCTAACTAAACAATTAACACAGTAGAAATGTAGGGTACTGTGGGATAAAAATAAAACAGTAAAATATTTTCGTCTACTATGCTACACTTATCTAGCATTATTTTAACTATGTTCTTAAAACCTAGTTGTGATTTCTGTTAAGAAATAAATAGATCTAAGCTTTAAGTGAAAAATAATTCCTTTTCATTTTTAAAATTTCCTAACCGTATTGTAGTATTTTGTAAGCTATATCAATAAAAATGAGTGAATGCTTGTATGTTTGTTTTTATACTTGTTCTCTATACAAATCCACAGTTTGCGTCAGATTTTCATCAAACTTGACGCAGAGGCTCCTTGATGCCTTAGAATTCTCATAGGCGGGGTTTTGAAATTTTAAAAAATCTAAAAAGCTCAAATTCAAGTTTTTTGTCAAAAATTGACCCTTTTATAGGAATCTACCCTATTATTAGGCCTATTTTATTAATCTACATGAGCCTTTAGGTTACAAATTAATAAAATTTATGGTATTTAAATATTAGCATTTTCCAACAAAGATTAAAATTAAAAAAATGAATTTTCATTTCAAGGCTCACCTATTTCATTTTAGCATGACATAAGTCAAAAACAATTATAATTCATGTTCTCATTTTGCATAAAATATGTATGATGCAGAAAATTTTTTTCTTAATCAGAGGAATTATGCAAAAACATGGATTAAAAGCCTTATACATGTTTCGCTTTTAGCTGGTGCTATTTTTCTGTGAACTTGCCGTGATAATTAAGTTCTTTTGGGAGTTTGTACCTAGAACTTTTTGTACAACCACGTGGACTGAATTCAACCAAATAAGAGGTATGTTGCAATAATTACATGGCCTTTAAAATCAGAAAATGGCCTTTCTAGGCCTATATTTGTAATCGACATGAACCTTTAAGCATACAACTTGATAAAATTCAATTATTCTCCTTCAAAGCCAGCACAACGCTTTTTTTACTCGGAGAATTATGTAAAAAGTCTTCGGATAAAATGCGCAATTTACAAACATTTACGTACCGCCCGTCAAATTGAACCATATATAGACAACATGCCAGTGGACGCGGCAAAACACAGACAACATGTATCTTTGATTTTCACATTTTGGTGAGACTATTTTTCTGTAAACGTTTAACTTTCTGTAATATTTTACTTTTTTCAAAGTTTATACCTAAGAGACAGATTGATGCAAATTTTTACATACCCAAATAAGAATAGAATTCTTCCAATTTTTTTTTCTTTTTTGAATGCTATGTTGTATTAATACGCACCCGGGCAACGCCGGGTATAAAGCTAGTTTATCAATATTTTTTTGTTATAATGAAACGATAAAAAATTTGTCATTAATATTTCAAGGATTTATCGAGATCTTCTAATGGTCCAGTGCAGTACTTATTGTAATGACACAGAGGGGCTGCGTCATAATATTCTATGTAACTTATTTTGATGGAGAAGAGACTGTTATACTATATCAATAAGCATCATGCCCACAAATTGGATCTACAAGCTCTGCAAATAAGAAGATTAATTAAAATCGAGTACAATTTGAACTTTTCAATTTCAGAACCTTTCGATAACTAACTCTCTTGAAATATTCCCCTCATTTTACTTTTGTTGTTCTCTTCAAACTTGTTTAAAACCTGTTCACCAAATTCTCTATTTGTAATTTGTTTCAACTGCATAATTGAATTGAAGGGGCAGTACACTAAAAAAAAAGAATGTTGTTTTTACAGTATAATACAGCTAATTTTATAATAATAAACTGTAAAATTGCTTAGTTTACAGTTTATAACCGTGCGATTTTAGTTTTAAACTGGATCCCCTGCTGCCAGTATTATACGGTTGTTTTCACAGTATAATACAGCTAAATTTTACTGCAATTAACTAAATTTTCTAACTTTACAATAAGAAACTGCAATCGTTAGTTTATTACTGTGCTAGTTTTACAGTTTATTACTGTGCATTTTACAGTTTTAAGTTAGAACCTCGGCTGCCAGTATTAAACTGTAAAAACAACAGTTTCTTTTTTGCAGTGTAGTGGCAACATTTCTCTTCGCCTTTTGGACACTCCTCCATTAAAGATGTCATCTCAGTTTCAAAGAGATGACATCATCCTCCATCTCTGTTATTGACCGTTCCAGACTGATTATTCCACACAAGGACGAAACTGCAATATAAATGTCATCACCGGGCTGTTGGTATAATGCATGCAGCTCTGTCTTAGCCCAGGCTTAGGGTGGTATCTTGCTACTTATTATCCAATATTTAGTTCCACAGCGTCAAACTCAGAAATCTTCTTAACAGTAATTAAATATCATTTTATCAGACATCATACTCTGATAAATATAAAGTTTAAATACAAAGGTATAAAAAGGAACTACCGCCCCTTCAGGATGGAAAAATTTTTCAACGCCCCCTTTGAGAACGGGCGTAAAACTGGAAGGGTAAGCAGTTTTCTTGACCGGTTTAACTCTATAATTTTGCCCAGATAGATTGTTGGAAAATAACAATAGAGCAGAAAAACTTACGCTCAATGTACAGAAAATAAACAACGTTACAATGCACAAATGAGCAGGGATACTGCAGACACGTGTTTCGGCGTTACAAGGAACGCCTTTATCAATGCAAAAAAGTTGTGAGCTTATGGATGCACAGACATCCGACAACGCTTTACGCTCAATGTTTTTTTTTTTTTTCATCTTTTTTTTTTTTAGCATTTTTCCCCCTCTGAAAAACTGGGTCAGGGGTCAGGACCATTAAATGAGTAAACCATTTTTAAGGTAAATGAGAACAACACGGTTTGAAATAAGATGCACCGTTTTCAACATTTATATTTGGAAACCAAAATATTTTGAAAAATACACTATGTTCAATTAGTTCCTTGAACAGTTCGATTCCAAATATTGTGCACAGTGTTGTTCTTATATACTTGCACCTATGCAATACACATCCCCTATTTATAACATAAGGATATAATATATTACTGTGGAAGGTCAATAAGAAAGCCTGACCTTCTAATTTTCCCAGGAGCGGCAAAAAATTAAAACTATGACTCATTCTACTTTAAAGATTATAAATTAAGTTTTAAGTTTTAACCCTACACTGCATGATCTTTTATTTTTCTTAGAAAAAAAATATATGTGTTTGTCAATGTAATAAGAAAACATGGAAAAATATTAAAAAAAAATTAACTCTAAATTTTCACCACTTTCTAATTAAAAATAGTTTTGTTGCCAAATGGCTACACCATGCATTCAACAGAAAAAATTGATTTTAAATGATAGTCTTGAAATTAGTTGTTTTTGTAAAAAAAAATAGAGGAATCGAACATTTGGTGCACTGTACTCTTGTAATCCTTTACATTTTGACATTTTACATCACTGTTTATTTGTACTGTGTTCTTTCCGATGATCAATTCTGTTAAATCTGATATCTTTTGGAGGCTCTCTTACGCAAGCTTTCTTTTTTTGGTTTGTAACTCTAGTTTCTCTGTAGCTAATGGTCTCCCTCTTTTTAATACGCTCTTTTTAATACGCAAACAAATCCCCTTTTCACATGTGGGTATGTATGTGGGGTATGTATGTGGGGTATGTATGTATGTATGTATGTAACTCTGAATAAAAAAAAATGTACGTCCTTTGCAAATATAAAAGTAATATATTTAATATTGTTTTTAATGCTAAAGGTCAAACTGCATTGCATGTTGATATATTATAAGTGCATGTAAACTTCAGTGCGGATATTCAGTAGTTTTGAAAATCAGAGGGAAACCCGTGATGATCACAGCGTATTCCTATGTGCGTATTTTTTAGTTTTTTTCAAAACTATATTTAAAAATTATTAATGATTTTACTTGTCCGTGTACGCACAACGTTTGTGCTAACTGAAATCTAAAATGAACTCACGTTTAAAAGGCTTTTCTCTATTGACTTTTTGTTTGTTCCCTCTGCTGAACATCAACTAAGCATTGATAATTGCGAGGTCTAATAAACGGTAGAACAGCCGAAAGTACCACTTTTTGGTCCGCATGATTATTTTATACCTTGTAAAAAGAGAAAGAAGCTAGCGCGAAACATAAACAAAGCACATACTTCATTAACTACAGAGATGAATCGAAGTGTTCTCTGGATGCTTATTTCATAATGTTGCCAAATGGCTACAAACAAGTACTATGTCCTAGATTTAGCCTTTTCTAAATAATTATTTTGATGTAAATCAAAACCATCTTAAACGAAAGACAAATGTTTATTTTATTCATGTTATTTCTTTAAAAGACAAAGAAAAATATTTAATCGTAAAAAATAATTTCAAAACTTGGTAGTTTAAGTGATTTTAAAAGCTATCCATATGGATTCATTTAAGAGCATGTAACAGACCAGTGCTACCATGTATGGAAGATAAATGGTGATGTACAGAAAATAACAACGTTACGAATGCACAAATGAGCAGGGATACTGCACACGGGTCATTCCATTTTAAATCAACAAATTTTCAAAAAAGTTGTTGCATCACCATTTTTGATTTTGATGAAAATTTGCATGTGTATTCCTTTTACTTCCCAGAGCTCAAAACAGTGTTCATTTTATTTTTAAAAAATTTACCCTTTGATATATAGGCCATTTTTGTTGTTGGCAACAGCGAAAATTGGGCGTTTTGATGCTTTGTTTGATGAATTATAACTTTTTTTCTATCAAAGATTTTGAGCTCAAATATAGCTCATTGGAAAGCTAAGAAAAAGATCTTTTTATATATGCTATCAATAAATTTCAGATTTAAAAAAAATATTTATTTTTTCAAGGTCAAAGTTCACGACGAAAATAACATTTTTTACTACTTTCGAGCATTAAAAAACCCATGAAGGGTTCAAAGTAACAAGCCGATTTTTTCATCATATATTCATAGTCATGGTTACTTACTGTATAAAAGAAATTGGCTTGTTACTCCACCCCCTTTATGAGATATGCCCCCCCAAAGTTGTAAATTTTTTAAAAAATCCAATTTTCAACGCTAAAAAAATGCATGTGGGGGGCAAGATAAAAAAATTTTTATATGTGGTATGTTAAGTACTTTTTACCAGCTTTCTAATGAAACAAAAGTTGCTTTGTTATTCAAAGGCGTTTGGCAGATATATGGGACTGAACTTTCAAAAAATTGTACAAAAACAACAAGATTATTTTCATTTTTTTAAATCTTTTTTTCATTTAAATGTAATTATATACCTTATTCTTTGCTTTAAATGCTAAAAAAAGACTAAGAAGAGCAATGAAGAAACATATTTAAAGTTTAATAAGATAATTTAATACTTTTAACACCTGGGAATATAGAATACCACTAAACTTGTCTGATTTTTAAACATCTGATTGCTACCTATAACAGGACTGAGAATTTCTCAACTTGCCCAGGTTTGTTCATACCATGTGGTTTTCCTTGTTCTGGCTTGATCTCACATGTGTATCTTAGTTGTCTTTCAAATTCTGAAAGAAGTAGGTTGTTGAGCTAGTGTTTCTGCTGTAAAATCTTGTGAAGCTGATTTGATTTCTTTTCATTTCAAGTTCATTCATATTCTCAGAATGTTTTGTTAAAGGTAAAAAACGAAATTCTTTAGAATCCTTAAATATAAATTTAAATTTGTCTTTCTACATGTAAACAGTGAATAAGTTATGGATAACCCTAAATGCTCCATAGGAGTTTTTGAGAATGATGATTGTAATATATTAAGTTACAGTAGGCAGTCTACTGTAAATAGTATTTCTGAGTACAGTGATAATGATAAAACTTTACTGCACCTGAGAACTAGGTGTAAAACTATTGAAACTGTTTGTACAAACCAGCAAGAAGTTCCATAAAGGTGGCAAAATTTGGCAAGAAATTTTTTGCATGGTAGGTACAAACAGTTTTAATAGTTTTACACCTAGTTCTCAGGTGCAGTAAAGTTTTATCATTATCACTGTACTCAGAAATACTATTTACAGTAGACTGCCTACTGTAACTTAAAATATTACAATCATCATTCTCAAAAACTCCTATGGAGCATTTAGGGTTATCCATAACTTATTCACTGTTTACATGTAGAAAGACAAATTTAAATTTATATTTAAGGATTCTAAAGAATTTCTTCTTTTACCTTTAACAAAACATTCTGTGAATATGAATGAACTTGAAATGAAAAGAAATCACATCAGCTTCACAAGATTTTACAGCAGAAACACTAGCTCAACAACCTACTTCTTTCAGAATTTGAAAGACAACTAAGATACACATGTGAGATCAAGCCAGAACAAGGAAAACCACATGGTATGAACAAACCTGGGCAAGTTGAGAAATTCTCAGTCCTGTTATAGGTAGCAATCAGATGTTTAAAAATCAGACAAGTTTAGTGGTATTCTATATTCCCAGGTGTTAAAAGTATTAAATTATCTTATTAAACTTTAAATATGTTTCTTCATTGCTCTTCTTAGTCTTTTTTTAGCATTTAAGGCAAAGAATAAGGTATATAATTACATTTAAATAAAAAAAAAGATTTAAAAAAATGAAAATAATCGTGTTGTTTTTGTGCAATTTTTTGAAAGTTCAGTCCCTTATATCTGCCAAACGCCTTTGAATAACAAAGCAACTTTTGTTTCATTAGAAAGCTGGTTAAAAGTACTTAACACACCACATATTAAAATTTTTTTATCTTGCCCCCCACATGCATTTTTTTAGCGTTGAAAATTGGATTTTTTAAAAAATTTACAACTTTGGGGGGCATATCTCATAAAGGGGGTGGAGTAACAAGCCAATTTTTTTTATACAGTAAGTAACCATGACTATGAATATATGATGAAAAATCGGCTTGTTACTTTGAACCCTTCATGGGTTTTTTAATGCTCGAAAGTAGTAAAAAATGTTATTTTCGTCGTGAACTTTAACCTTGAAAAAATAAATATTTTTTTAAAATCTGAAATTTATTGATAGCATATATAAAAAGATCTTTTTCTTAGCTTTCCAATGAGCTATATTTGAGCTCAAAATCTTTGATAGAAAAAAAGTTATAGTTCATCAAACAAAGCATCAAAACGCCCAATTTTCGCTGTTGCCAACAATAAAAATGGCCTATATATCAAAGGGTAAATTTTTTAAAAATAAAATGAACACTGTTTTGAGCTCTGGGAAGTAAAAGGAATACACATGCAAATTTTCATCTAAATCAAAAATGGTGATGCGCACCCCATTTGTTGATTTAAAATGGAATGACCCACACACGTGTTTCGGCGTTACAAGGAACGCCTTTTTCAATGCAAAAAAAGTTGTGAGCTTATGGATGCACACGCACAGACATCCGACAAAAGGCTTTTGTTGAATGTCTGTGCATCCATAAGCTCACAACTTTTTTGCATTGAAAAAGGCGTTCCTTGTAACGCCGAAACACGTGTCTGCAGTATCCCTGCTCACTTGTGCATTCGTAACGTTGTTATTTTCTCTACATCTATAGCACAAAGGTATTTTTAAACTTTATAAATGGTGATATTTGCTTTAAATATACCCAATACTTGCTTTTTATGCATTGAGTTGCCTTATGACTACATTCTGCTATTCATAAGGAGAACAAATTGTCCATGTAGCCAATTGGCAACACCATGCAGTGTAGGGTTAAAAAGAAACCGAAATAAGTTGAATTTACAAATTTCAAGATAAGTTAATTTCAAAGCGATTCCAATGAGTAATTTAATGCTGTGAAGGTTAGATACGATAACTAAAGTTATAAGTATACCTTTGGCGAGATCAGAGTAAAGATGCCGGTGTGGTATTGGGGATATCCGCCCAAATTAGATTTGAAAACAGTCTTTAAAACGCAGTTTCTTTAATCTTAGGTTTTTTGATGTTGAGACTTAAGTACAGATTCCGCCCCATGTGAAACATCTGAAATTAACGCAATTTTTAGGCAATTTTCGGTAAAGTTAACTAGGGAGAAAGAGGTCCTTCATAATGATTTTTCAAAATTGAAGTTATTAATGCGCTTTTATTAGTTTCACATGTGGGTTTGTTTGTCAGTATGTAATTCTGAATTAAAGAGAAAATTCACGTTCTTTACAAATATATAAAAGTAATATATTTAATACTATTATGAATACTAAAGACTAAACTATTTTACATGTGTTGATGTATTATGCATGCAAGCGGATATTCAATAGCTTTGAAAATCTTCTTTTTAGTTTAGTTAACTCTAAAAGGTTATTTTTTTAGTTTTTAAAACTATATTTAGGATTATTTTAAGGCTAAGTTTAACCATGTTAAGGAGTTTTAGCCATGTTAAGGCTAAGTTTAACCATGTTAAGGCTAAGTTTAACCATGTTGAAGTTGACTGAATGGTAAAGGTTCGGGAGTTTTCTCTGGAATTTTTTTTTCACATTGAACTCTGAAGAAATACGATTGTTAGTTGGTTAGATTGTTAGTACCTTTGGTGTTGCTAAGGGGATGCTCAAACGGCAGAAAAAGTCTGCCAAGTCAATTGGCTCTCATCTAGACATTTTAGAAACAGACGTCGTAAAAACGCAATTTTAAACTATGTTTGGTCACGATTGAAGAAGAGGCGAGTAGTTCGAGATTGCCTATCTTCCTCAAAAAAATTAAAAATGGACATCAATAACACATTTTTGGGCTATTTTATGCAGTTACACTATGGAAGGGGGCACCCACACCTTAATTTTTCTTTTTTTGAAATTCAAGAGCTATTGGCAAATTTTAGGCTATCCTTCATGAAAGATCAGGGTTCGGGAGAAAACCCAGAAAATAAATGTTAAAGCTATCCTGTGGTAACATAAAAGCAGAAGGTTTCTTGCCGCCTCCGCCCTAAACATGTCCTCACAAGCACTTTCAAAATGTACTCACCGCCCCCTTACAGCCCGAAATATGTCCAACGCCCCTCAGCATCTTTCCAACGCCCACCGGGGGGCGGTATCGCCCCGTTGAAAACCACTGGGTTAGACTATTGAAATATAAGAACCTTCTTTAGATGATCCTTTATCTCACACATGTTATAGATAACATTCATTACAAAATCCATTAAAAATAATGCAATTAATTTTAGAAAACGTCTGTTTCTGTTCTATTCAGCTAAAAAAGAGGTAGTCAGAGTTTCATTTTCCCGTACTCACTGAAGGAAAAGCGTTTAAATTCGGCGTATTCGGAGACCCAACATTTAACCATACACTCTAACAAATTTTTTCTGGTTAACGCCATTGTTTTAAATCAGCAAATTGTATTCATGTTTCACTGCACTGAATTATAGCCGTTTTTGAAATGTTGTTAAATAGGATAAAGTACTTTTGCTCTTTATTAAAGCTAAATTAACTACGCGCTCTAAGATGCTATATTAATGGAAACACAAAATGACTAACCGCTTATCCATTTTCTCTCAAATGCTTTCTAAATTTTTGCATCGAAAGTTTTATAGGTCAGTGTGAACTTTTTGAATCTAAACTGGCTTTACGCAACTGAGTTTTACCAGAATGAAGGTATGGAGAAAAACAGCTATTTATGTACTTCTACTCTAGCTACTATTTTAAAATACAGATGGCAGCACGACTGTAGGAGAGGGTTTGATGGAACGAACTGTTTGACAGTTTAAATTCAACCCAAGCTAACTTCATACAGGAGCACCACGAAGGGAGGTCACTGGGACCTCCAAAAAATTTTCCTCGTTCGGCAAATTCGGGCTGACAGTTCCGGCAAATTCAGAGATAGTATTGCAATACTTTCTTTCTTTTTTTTTGTTGGCTCTCTTTGCTCCACAAGAGGATTTTTGCCTCTAGCTCGTTTAATTCCTATACCATGCTGATGAGTGCAGTGCATAATAAGCACGAAACTGCAGTCCATGGTTGGAATGAATGAGCTGGCAGTGTATTGCATGTTTCTGCCTTAGCCCTTGCTTAGGAGCTGTTACTCACTAGGGTGGAGCGAAAAAAATGAACTTTTGATTTTCGTAAACGGGTACCTTTCATTTACTGTGAATGACGCTAAGTAACCAATCTGTAAAATATTTCACTTTTGCGACGTCATCTTTAGTCTGCGCATTTGGCCTAAAGTTTTGAAATTTTTGATCTTTTTTATATTTTTCAAATTTTTAAAAAAAATATTGCAAATGATAAAACTAGTGACGGGTAGTTATTAAATGGAGGAAAAAGGTTTGAAAAAATACAAATTTTTTTTTTAAACCATTTTTGATTATGATTTTAGTCTGCACATTAGGCCCAAAGTTCATCGAATTTTCCGAAATTTCCAATATTTTCAATATTGATCAGAAATTTTATAATTGAATATTTTCTCTCAATATTTACTTAAAGTTCCTTCCAAAAATTTTCTCAATTATTTTGTCGCTTCTTTGAACTACTCAACTCTTTGCTTGCTCATTGAAATTACTCAGGACGCACCACTAGGAAGTGGTCGCCCTTTGAATGCCACCAGCGCTCTCCTTGCTTCCAACCAATGAGAGCATGCATTTACATTTCTTAGACAAGTCAGGAACAATAAATTGTTTCTCTGCGTAAGAAATTTATTGCACTGGTTTTGATGGATGTACTACAAAGACAGAAAAATACAAAGATTTAATACGGAAATTAGAAGAAAAACTTGGTAGACCTCTGTAATGGGATATTTGAGAATTGCATATGAATGAACTTCAGTTGCGGCATTTTTTCAAAAGCTAGATAGGCCTACCAGTGGTCCAAAGTGACTTTTTGGGCCTGTAGGACACTGCTAAACAACATGCTATACTTTCAAATCAGCTCAATATGAGCCTATAGAATTTGTCATTGATCAGATCAATGGTGACAATAAAAATGATGTAAGTACTGAGCAACAGTAACTTCATGAGATGAGCAAGGTAGTTTTGACTGGGAAAATATCGAAAAACCTATGAAACGGAAGACCAAGAAAGCTTTCCCAAGTCAGATGTTTGACTACAGCAGGGGCGGCCCTAGCAGTTTTGCCGCCCTGGACAAAAATGCAAAATGCCGCCTCTCTCTATGATTAAAGTTTTAAAAGAAATAAATTACAGGTAACCACAACCCAATAAATAGATGTTGTGAGTTAAAAAACAGCGTGAGAAAATAAAATCCTATATTCAGTGTCGGATTTAGACCGAACGTCACATTAAGTCATTTTAGATAAATAGTGTCCCTTTTGCAGGCTAGAAAACATTGCAGCAGACACAATAGTACATTTTTGTCAACTATGTGTCTTTTTTTCGCTGATACAGAGCCTCACTTTTTTGTTTTACCTCGTTGTTTCACTTCATGCTATCTTCTTTCTTTGTTCTTCTTTTTTTACTTTCTTCTATATCTAATATACAGGGTGTCCACTCTAATCGTGGACCAATAGCTAATTTCTAAACCGTTAAAGATAAGCATATAGTTCATTTAGGAAAAAATCTCAAAATTATGAAAGGAATTTTGGGTCTATTCAATGTTTTTCAAAAAATCAAATTTTGAAAGAGTTACGAAATTAAAATTTTTATACAGCCCCCCAGTATTATCAATCATATTTAGTAAAACATTCTTGACACTGTAACGTTTAAAACTAAAAAAAAATCACTCTTCTACCACAAAAATTGACCGAGTTATGACGTTTTGAAAAATCAAGATTTTGCATTGTTTCATGACGTCACCGAGAGATGGCTTAAGGGACCGTATGCGAAATCCTTCAAAATCTTGATTTTTCAAAACGTCATAACTCGGTCAATTTTTGTGGTAGAAGAGTGATTTTTTTTTAGTTTTAAACGTTGCAGTGTCAAGAATGTTTTACTAAATATGATTGATAGGACTGGGGGGCTGTATAAAAATTTAAATTTCGTAACTCTTTCAAAATTTGATTTTTTGAAAAACATTGAATTGACCCAAAATTCCTTTCATAATTTGGAGATTTTTTCCTAAATAAACTATATGCTTATCTCTAACGGTTTAGAAATTAGCTATTGGTCCACGATTGGAGTGGACACCCTGTATAGAAGAAAGTATTGGTTTCGTGAAAATTTTCGAATGTCGAATTTTGACGGATTTGCACGTTTTGAGGTGCGCTGAGTCCATTTCGACCATTTTTGGAAAATGTCTGTCTGTGTGTCTGTCTGTGTGTGAGTCTGTATGTGTGTGACCAGTTTTTGTGGCCGCGCTAGAGCAAAAGCTACTGCATGAAATCGAACAAAAATTTTTGCACATATATACCACCATGTGAACTGGTGCACCTGACTTTGTTTAGCGAATTCCTCCAAGGGGGTGGAGCAATCGCACGTGTTCTGCGCGTGGGTGATTGCTATATCTCAGGAAGTAACCGGCGGAATCAAACGAAAATTGGTCCATAGATAGACCCTACTGAGTACAGGTGCTGATTCAATTTGCGTGTCAATATCTCGAAGAGGGGTGGAGCAATCGCACGTGTTCTGAGCGTGGGTGATTGCTATATCTCAGGAAGTAACCGGCGGAATCAAACGAAAATTAGTCCATAGGTATACCCTATAGAGTACAGGTGCTGATTCAATTTGTGTGTCAATATCTCGAAGGGGGGTGGAGCAATCGCACGTGTTCTGCGCGGGGGTGATTGCTATATCTCAGGAAGTAACAGGCGGAATCAAACGAAAATTGGTCCATAGTTAGACCCTATTAAGTACAAGTGCTGATTTAATTTGTGTGTCAATATCTCAAAAGGGGGTGGAGCAATCAAAAGTGCTTATTTTGTCATTGCACCTACTGTGTCTCGAGAAATATTGCTGCGATTTGAATGAAATTTGGAATAACACTAACCCAATATATGAGCAAGCATCGATTAAATTTTGGCGCCAATCGCCCCAGGGGGAGGGTGGGGTGATTTTTGCGCTCAGTCAACAATGCGAAAAATTAATTCATTAAAAAATCGCTTTCACACTATTTAATTATCAAAACAGCTGAAAACTTTCAATGATTTGAAATTTTTAACTGTTGCCAATTTCTTTTTACTAACAAATAAAATGTTTGCAATTAATCTAAACAAGGCTTTTGTAATGATTTCCAATTTCGCTCATTGATTCTGCATTTGCAGGGTTATTACGATAATTGGGAAATTGGAGCTGTTTCCAATTATTCGGGCGAGTACGTATTTTATTTTGTAACTGGAATTCATAAGATAGGTATAGAAGAAAGTTTCGTGACGGCTACGACAGCTAGTTTCTTTTTGATTGATCTAAAAGGGGGATAGGCTCGAGGATGAGGAAAATGATGCAATAACTATTTTTAATGAAGTATGGAATATTCGCAATTTTAGGGGGTTCGGGGGTTTCTCCCCCGGGAAAAATTTTAAAGAATGGATCTAAAATTCTGCATTTTGAGACCTTATAAGAGAATTAAGATTTCAAAAATAACAAGAGAAAAATAGGCAAACAATGCCTTTTAAAAGTTATACCTTATTTTGCAAATTAAAATCAATCAAAATAAAAATTGCTTGTGCTTGTGGTTCATAAATCGGTGACATTAATCAATGAGGAAAAAGAGCTTGGGAGGAGAAATAAAAACTGACATCAGCTTTCGGTATAAAGTTAGTGTTTGATCGTCTCTCCAATCCACCGACTAACACAACACTGAATTAAATGTAAAATAATCAGTAGAAAACAAATCTATAAAAAGATTTTAAAAATGGTGAGAAGATTCAGAAAACAGGGGAGAAACATCTCGTCCAACAATTGATGCTCTAAATGAGAAATAAAGTTGCAGAACTTTTCAAGAAGTTTCGAAAACTTATTTAATTGTTTTCAAGGCCTCTAGAATAATTATATTTAAGGCACTTTATTTGCACTTTCCAGTTGCAAATAGATTAGCTTCACAGATTGCACTAATTTTATAAAAAACGTCCGTTTTAAGTTAAGAAATAGATGTTAAGATTTTTCACAACAGCTTTATTTTTCAATCACTAGAGTGAAGAAAACGAAAAAGAATAGTAGTCTAGTACTTTTTTTCTCGTGTTAAACATATTAACAAAATGCAGTATTGATAAAGGGAAGCGATAACAAAGAATTTCCAAAATACTAAATGTGTCATTAAATAAATAGTAAGAAATGAAACATGTGAATCACCCGAAGGAGATACTTTTTAGATTAGAACTTAAATATAATTGTGGAAATGGTCACTGAAATTGGAAGCATTATAAATGTGTAAAAAAATAATGCATACGATTATTTTATGTTATCCGTCCCCTCCCTCTACGGTTCATAAAATTAGAATTTTAGTCTCTAAAAATTAGATACAAAATTAAGCATAGAACTTTGGAAAAAAATTGTCATTCTCTCCGCATATAAAGCTTGGAAAAGAATATGCCCTCCATTAAAAAATTCGAATTCTAGTACCTGACCAATGCAATAAACATATGCACAAAAATAAAGCATTAAAAATATCGAAATATAGTGCTCAGTTTTCCATGCTTTACTTTATTGAATCCGCATGTACAAGAGCACTAAATATATGGTTTGTCTCAGAAACGTTTGGGCCTATTTTGGGGGTGAATAGCAAAGGAAATTTGCAGATGAGAATATCTGCCTTATTAAGATAATGTACTAATTTTATAAGAGAAAAAAATCTGGTATGGACCCCACACTACTTCCTCTTACGTGTAAATTTCTTAGTATTTGCCTTGAGTGTTAAAAAAGTGCTTGGAGTGAGCAAGGTAACAATTCAAATATTTACTCCCCTAATCTGCCACGAAACAATGCAGAAAATAGTTTACAATGGTTAATTCTGAATATTGCTGATTTTAATATCACTCAGTGAATTTTTCGCAAAATATCGCCAATAGCGCCAAGTTGAACCCAAATTCAAAAAATAATTTTTTCGCCAAATTTGTCGCCAAGTTGGCGTCAAACACTTGGTGACCAAAATCTTGGCGACATATCGCCAAGTGGTCGCGCCAATTCATATCACTTGAGTCTGCATTGAAATTAACACTGATTTACCCCAAAAAGGGGGTAAAATATCCCCTTGGGAACATTCAAATGCAACCACAAGGGGAGGTGCACAACTAGACCATCCTCAGAGCCTACATAACAAGCTAAAAGCTTCTACGGCATATAGTTTTTGAGTTATGCTACCCACATATACATACATACAACCGCCCATACGTATATACAGACGTCACGAAAAAACTCGTCGTAATTAACTCGGGGGTGGTTGAAAAGGATTTTTCGACTGCTTATATGTTGGTAGGTACATATGCACGTGCTGACAGGTCGAAAAAACTACTGAACATTCATTCGGGGGTGAACAAAATCAAAATTTAGACTCAAACTTGAGTGATTTTTTTTCGCGATCACAATACTTCCTTTACTACGTAAAAGGAAGTAAAAATATCATGATTTTGTATTAAACTTTCGAGAAAACAGTTAAACTTTTTAAGTGATTGTGCACATCAATTTTTGCAGAGTTGAAATTTATTTGCTTCTCTGAAACCATAATTTCTTGAAACATGTGAAATTTTAACAGCACATTTCTTATTTTTTCGTAGTATCGGTTCAACTGGAACGCAACAGCAGTCACGAGCGCAGTTCAGGAGTATTAGAGGATTGGATTTCTCGTCAAGATGTCCAAATTGTTTTCGTTTAGGAGGAACCAATTTTTGGCCAATTTTAAGAATGAACTGGCTAGAAAAGAAAAAGGTATTTGTGCTTTTGTAGAGACGACAAAAGATGTTTCTGTTCGCATTCATCGACATACATAGAAGAATTTATTAGAATTGACATACATAGAAGAATTTATCAGAATTGACATACATAGAAGAGTTTATCAGAATTAACATACATAGAAGAATTTATCAGAATTAACCCTACACTGCATGGTGTTGCCAATTGGCTACATGGACAATTTGTCCTCCTTATGAATAACAGAATGTAGTCATAAGGCAACTCAATGCATAAAAAGCAAGTATTGGGTATATTTAAAGCAATTATTACCATTTATCCTCCATACACGGCAGCACTGGTCTGTTACATGCTCTTAAATGAATCCATATGGATAGCTTTTAAAATCACTCAAACTACCATGTTTTGAAATTATTTTTTACAATGAAATATTTTTCTTCGTCTTTTAAAAAAATAACATGAATAAAATAAACATTTATCTTTCGTTTAAGATGCGTTTTACATCAAAATAATTATTTGGAAAAAATTTAGGACATAATACACGTCTGTAGCCATTTGGCAACATTATGCAGTAAGCATCCAGAGAACACTTCGATTCATCTCTATAGTTCATGAAGTATGTGCTTTGTTTATGTTTCGCTCTAGCTTCTTTCTCTTTTTGGAAGGTATAACATAATCATGCGGACCCAAAAGTGGTACTTTCGGCTGTTCTACCGCAATTATCAATGCTTAGTTGATGTTCAACAGAGTGAACAAACAAAAAATCAATAGGGAAAAGCCTTTAAAACGTGTTCATTTTAGATTTCAGTTAGCACAAACGTTGTGCTTACACGGACAAGTAAAGTCATTAATAATTTTAAAATATAGTTTTGAAAAAAAAAACTAAAAAATACGCTTTTACATTGGAATGCGCTGTGATCATCACGGGTTTCCCTCTGATTTTCAAAACTACTGAATATCCGCACTTAAGTTTACATGTACTTATAATACATCAATATGCAATACAGTTTAGCCTTTAGTATTAAAAATAATATTAAATATATTACTTTTATATTTGCAAAGAACGTAAATTTTATCTTTTATTCAGAGTTACATACATACATACATACATACAAACAAACCCACATGTGAAATTAATAAAAGCGTATTAAAAAGAGACCATTAGCTACAGAGGAACTAGTTACAAACCAAAAAAAAAAAGAGAAAAGAAAGAAAGCTTGCGCGAGAGAGCCTCCAAAAGACATCAGATTTGACAGAATTGATCATCGGAAAGTACAAGTACATATAAAAAATAATGTAAAATGTCAAAATGTAAAGGATTACAAGAGTACAGTGCACCAAATGTTCAATTCCTCTATTTTTTTTACAAAAAAGAACTAATTTCAAGACTATCATTTACAATCATTTTTATCTGCTGAATACATGGTGTAGTCATTTGGCAACAAAACTATTTTTAATTAGAAAGGGGTGAAAATTTAGAGTTAAATTTTTTTAAATATTTTTCCATGTTTTCTTATTACATTGACAAACACATATATTTTTTTCTACGAAAAATAAAAAATCATGCAGTGTAGGGTTAACATACATAGAAGAATTTATCAGAATTGATATACACAGAAGATCCCTGACCATGATTTTCAAAAGGGAAGGGCTCTAAAGAACTTTGGATCTCTGGTGACAATATCAAAAAAAAAAAAGCGTCCGGAGAGAGAGAAAAAAGGAGAAGCAACTGAAACAAATAGAATAAATAACAACCTGAAACAAAAATAAAACTTAAAGAATTACATATAATAAAGATATTATATAAAGAAGAATTATACAGAACGAATATATTAAGTACAGTAACCCCTCGTTATATCGCGCTTTTCGGGGGACAAGAAAAAAGCGCGATATATCCGAAAGCGCGATATAACCGAGGTCATTAAAAATAGTTTTCTATCCAGCATACAAGTAAATTATGCGTGCACATACATAAAAATTCAGTTATTCGAATATTGGATTTTAGGGCGTGTGTTTTCTTGACACTTACCAGATGCATTTCACTCATTGTATCAATACAAAAGAAAGTATTCAGTAGTTTCCAAACTGTCTCTGCAATATGCAAGTTTGGGTGATAGGAATTTGCTGTTTCTTTTCAGCGAATTCAGAAGAATAGATGAACCTTTGTTTTGTTCATTGATGACAAAATAAGTGAGAAAGAGACCTCTTCTGAGCACCTTACATATTTTCTCAAAAATGGTTTCGAACTAAAAGTTTTTTCTTTATGGGAGACAAAGGAAAAGAGCGATATATCCGAATGAGCGATATAACGAGGCGCGATATAACGAGGGGCTACTGTAATTTATTTCGGTTTGGTGTCGAATGTGTACATTTATATTAGATTCCCCCCCCCCTCCACTAACTATGGCTTTTATACACTACACAATTTTACATTTTGTTGGAAGTGGAAAAGAGTGTACAAATATCTTTTCATATCTGATATTAAAGTTCATTCAATAAAATCACACTCAATGAACTAAACAGGAATGTTTTAGAACTAAAACACCCTCTCAAAATTTTACCACCTCACACAAGAAATACTAATAGAATCTATATGCTTAGAGCTCAAAATTATTCAACTGCTCTTTCATCATTGGATTTCTCAAGCATAATTTTAATTAGCTGCGTAGCAACATACGCAGAAAATGTAATTTTAGCTTAAAGTGAAAGTAAAGCTATTTAATTACTTATTTATTTTTCCGATGGAAGTGGCTTAACCCTTCACTTCACTTTTCGAGGGGCCACAGTACCTGCCATTGTTGTGACTTCACCTGATACGGTATCCTCGAGGCTTTTTATTGAACAATTATAGCAATTACAATATCTAAATTTCACAAAAACATACGACAATTACAACAAATAGTTACACGAAGCATAAAACGTTTACAACATATAATGACACAAGGACATAATATAATTAAAACATATAATCACATAAAGTTAGCAATTTACATTTTCTCATAAAAAACAGAGTTACACAGAAGGTTACATTAGCAGTTGTACAGGAAGACGAGAAGAGTGGGATAGAGAACTTTGAGCATATGTTGAATAATTTAAACTGGGACATTTACTCCATATAGTCGGAGTTAACAATACTAAAACACACTGGGGATTAGGTCAGTAGAATATTTCAGTGGCTTAACCCCTAAAACCCTCCCCTCGAGCACGGCCATGGAACATAAGTGAATTTCTACAGCTACATTAAAAAATCAGGGCTATACACTGCTCGACATTGAAAATGCAACACCAAGAAGGAGTGGTCAGAAATTGATGAAATTTGGTAAGAAGACAGAGACAGCATGGGAACAATAAGTGATATTTATTTCAAAATAAATAAGCAAAATTTAGAGCGAGGACGGCGTCAGCTCAGTAAGAAGTAGGACCACCGCGGACAGCGATGCACGAAGAAACACGTCTAGGCATGGAGTCAATAAGCCTGCGGATGGTGTCCTAAGGGATGGCACTCCATTCCCTTTCAACCATTTGCCACAGTTCGTCCTCTGAACGAGGCAGTGACAGGTTCTGCAAACGGCGTTCAATCACGTCCCACACATGTTCGATTGGTGACAAGTCAGGAGAGTATGGTGGCCAGGAAAGCATCTGTACACCTCGTAGAGCATGTTGGCTGATTCGAGCTCTGTGAGGCCGGACGTTATCCTGTTGAAAAATTGCATTTGGCAGACTCTGAAGGTAGGGGATTGCCTCCGGCTGCAGTACATTATCTACATATCGTTGGGCCGTCATAGTGCCCCGAATACGTACTAGAGGTGATACAGAATTGTATGCAATAGCGCCCCAAACCATTATGCCACGTTGTCGCGCTGTGGGGCGTTCCACAGTTACTGCCGGATTCGATCTTTCTCCACGTATGCGATGACTATCGCTGGACAAACAGAAGCGGGATTCATCTGAGAACACTACGGTTTGCCATTCTGCCATCCACGTCGCTCTGGTCCGGCACCATTAAAGACGTTGGAGTCTGTGCAGTGAGGTCAATGGCAGTCTTTTTAGCGGGAGCCGTGATTGCAGGCCAGGTGCAACCTGTCGACGGGAAATGGTTCTGGTCGACACAGGAACATCCAGGGTACCTTGCACGTGCTGCAGAATCGACGTACAAGTGACTTGCGGGTCCGCCACAGCTTGTCGGTGAATCCGTCGATCCAAGCGGTCTGACGTCACTCTGGCTGCACCTGCACCCCTCAATGTGGCTACATTTCCTCTTTCCAACCAACTCCGACACAGCCGATGCACAGTGCTTGCATCCATGTGGGTATCAGCTGCAATTTGACGTATGGACCAACCTCCCCTTCTCAGTCCGATCACCATACCCCTTGTAAAGTCGTCTATATGCTGGAAGTGTCTTCGTTGAGGACGGCGTGGCATTTCCTCCTATCACACGTATCCTTCGAGACAAAAACCAAATTTCTCCGATAATTAGTCTGGCAGAAAAACCAACATGAACATAGCCCACTTTTCAACTTCATTCTCTTGTATCTTACTTCACGTGCGTCGGAGAGCTGCGCATTTCATATCATTTGCATAACTCAGTGAAGTGCGTCTACGGTAAAATTTGCATGAATTTCTGACTACTCCTTCTTGGTGTTGCATTTTCAATGTCGAGCAGTGTATATACAGGGTGTTCCGTAACAAATTGTACAAACTTTGAGGGGAGTTAGAGGGGATGATAACAAGCAAGAATCACCTAGGAACATAGGTTCGGAAACGCATAGTTGACGAGCTACATATTCACAAAGTTGTCAAATTGTGTCAGAATGACTCGTTATTACGACGGTTGGTTATTATCATTTCGGTGCATTTTTTTGGGCAACAGTCAGCAAAATTTCAACTACCGCTTTAACCTTTCTTAAATATTTAATATTATGCAAAACCTTTGTTGGATATTAAATTAGTGACTACAGGTTTTGTGTGTCTGTAGTACTTGAGCATCGCTTTTGCTTCAAATTATTCGGTTTGCTTCAAATTATCGTCCCCTCTAACAACCCTTAAACTTTGTCCCAATATTTAATAGACACCCCAGGGTGGTATAGGAGACAAGGGGAAGTAAGGGTTTAAGGGGAGGTAGGGAACATCACAAGCAATCAAAATTGCAGAACAATCCGTAGCCAGGAATGCCTTCATTAGAAGCTAGGCGGCGTTGTTCACAGAAGCACACGTGCTCTCTCTCAGTAGTCATTTCAGCTGCAAGCGCCCAGAGAAGTATGGAACGTTTCACGGATGCGGAGCTTGCAGATATGCACCTTATTTATGGTTTGGCAAACGGAAATGGAAGAGTGGCTCAGAGGCTGTATCGGGAAAGGTATCTGCAGACAGAAACACCGGACCATCGAATGTTCAACAATTTGCATCGCAATTTGTGTCAATATGGGTCCCTACGAAATCATAGATATGGTCACGGCAGGCCACTACATAGTCATAGTCTAAGAATGGAAGAACACGTATTGCGTACCGTTAGAAGAAATCCGAGTACCAGCGTACGAGCCATAGCTACTGCTGTTGGAGGATCTACGACGTCTGTTCATCGTGCTTTGCGACGTGCACGCTTACATCCATATCATCTACAACGTGTACAGTTACTGCTCCCCGCAGATTATCCTATTCGTGAACGTTTTGCACACTGGTATATCAATCAATGTAGCCAAGATGTAAACTTCTCATCCTGCGTTTTAATGACGGATGAAGCATACTTTACGCGAGATGGGATGTTCAACTCCCACAATGCTCATTTGTGGGCTGATGAGAATCCCTATGGCGTAAGTTTACAGGCTGCTCAACATCGTTTTTCAGTAACTGTTTGGGCTGGTTTGGTTGGTGACGTCTTAATTGGACCTTATTTGTTGCCATCTCTACTGAGATCTCAACAATATCTCATCTTTTAGCCAGAGGTTCTACCAACATTACTTAACTCTGTGCCACAACATATCAGACGACATATGTGGTTTCAACATGATGGGGCACCTCCCCATTATGGAACACATGTTCGGGAATCGTGTGTTTGGTCACCGATGGATTGGTCGTGGTGGACCAGTTCCCTGGCCACCACGCTCTCCTGATTTAAACAGTCTCTACATTTCTTTCAGTCTAAACATTTCTTTCTTTGGGGTTCTTTGAAAAGTGCTGTGTACGCAACTCCTGTAGATTCAGAAATTGATCTAGTTGCAAGAATCGCCTGTGCTGCTTCAGATATCCAAAAAAATCCGGGTGTATTTGAGAGAGTTCGCCAGTATATGGTCCGACGGTGTAACGTATGTATCGCTAACAATGGTGAAAACTTTGAACATACACTGGCGGAAAAAAAAAATCCCAACACCAAGAAAAAATTGCCGTAGAGTAATGAAATTTGGGTAATGCAATTGTCTAGTTAACATGTTTAATTGATTAAATGCACAAGATCACGGGCTAATTTAAGCTCAAGAAAATGCTGTGCAAATGTGAAATTATGTTAATTTAATAGAGGGTGTAACCTCCAGAATTTTGAAGGCAAGCCTGCAAGCGTACATGCATTATGTCATACAGGTGCCGAATGTCACTTTGTGGTATGGAGTTCCATGCTTGTTGCACTTGTTGTGTCAATACTAGGACCATCATTGCTGACTGTGGATGATGCTCGAGGTGCCATCCCATGATATCCCATATGTTATCAATTGGAGACAGACCTGGTGATTTTGCAGGTCATGGTAACATGTCAGCACTCCGTAGAGCACATTGCGTTACAGCAGTGATGTGAGGGCGAGCGTTATCTGGTTGGAAAACGCGCTCTTGAATGCTACTCATGAAGGGCTGTACTACTGGTTAAATTAACAGACTGACGACAAATTTTCAGTCAGTGAGTTCGGGATGCCTCTGCTGTCGTAGGACATTGCTCCAGAGACCATAACTCCAGGTGTGAGTCCCGTGTGTCTAGGCCGTAGACCGCTTGGATGCAGGCGGTCCCCTGGCCTCCTTCTGACCAATATACAGCCACCACTGGCACTAATTAAGAATCAGTTTTCATCAAAAATTACAACAGATCTCCACTCCGACCTCCAGTGAGCTCTGTCGTGGCACCACTGCCGTCGGAAAAGGTAATGGTTTGCAGTCAATGGAATACCGGCTACAGGCTGCCTGGCTAGGAGCTGTCCTTGAAGTAAACAGTTTCTTACCGTTCCTTGGGTCACGAGGGTACCAACTGCAGCTCGAATGTCAGCCGCAGATGCAGTACGATGCGCCACAGCCGTACGCAAGATTCGGCGATCTTCCTTCTCAGTCGTGCCACGTGGCAGCTCGGAACTCGATCTTCTTGAGGTAGTACCATCCCTTGACCATAGCTTTCAATAATCATGCATGGTGAAAACATTCCCACCCAAGTTTTTCTGCAATATCGCGAAATGAAAATCCACCTTCTCGTAGCCAAATTGTACGACCTCGTTTAAACTCGGTGAGCTGTTGATAATGGCTTCTTCGTCTTCTTAAAAGGTATTCCTGGCTAACGTGAACGCAATTCGTCCAATTTCACGGAAAAATAATACACACGAACTTCACAACACGATTTTAAAACAAGCCTTATTTGCATGTTCTGAGTGACGCCAGCTGCGCCACACTTATGCGCGGAACACGAAATTTCAATCGATGTCATCTTTCAGTTGTATAAACACGCCTACCAAATTTCGTTTATCTAACACAAGTCTTTCTTGGTGTTGGGATTTTTTTTTCCGCCAGTGTAATTTATGACATTTTCTAGCATTATTTACATTAAACGTGTTATGTTTTTAACCAATAAACATTTCGGATGATCCCAATCTTGTGTCTCATTGAACAATATTAATTTTTAAGAAATGTTAAAGCGGTTGTTAAAATTTTGCTGTCTGTTGCTTAAAAAACTGCATCAAAATGATAATAAAAAACCGTCGTAATAACGAGCCATTCTGACACAATTTGACAACTTTGTGAATATGTAGTTCGTCAACTATGCGTTTCCGAACCTATGTTCTTAGGTGATTCTTGCTTGTTATCATCCCCTCTAACTCCCCACAAAGTTTGTACAATTTGTTACGGAACACCCTGTATATATAGACAAGAACTTTGAGACCGAAAATTTCAACGATTTTTTTTTTTTTTTTTTGCAGAATTTTGTTAGACATTCTTACTTTGAGTACTAAAATTGCTGAAACCGAAAAATTGCCCTAAAACCATTTTTGCTTTTATATCGTAAAATTTTTTGTTGTTTCCGAACGAATCGTGCAAATTTAGGATCTTACTTCCTCACGTTTCAGTGTCATTTTATTCATAAAAATTTCTTAGAGAAAAAAAAAACATAAATTAATTATTTATTGCTCCACACTCGTTTCATCCACAAGCAGACAAAAAAGAATTTAATTAAACATACAACTCGAAATTGAACAGTGAAAATTTTTCTGGAGCAAGTCTACGTCACGGTACCAAAGTGCATTATTTAAAAAAAATGGAAACGAATTCGTTTTACATTAAAATAACATTCTGAACTTTTAAGATGGCCATTTTCAAAGTGAAATTTGCATATTCATGAAAATTAGTACTAGCATCACCTTCGAAACAAAAGTTGGTCATGGCCTTGATGAAACATGCATAAAACACGACAATCGACAGTAATGCTGATTCATGTTTAATGTCTCGCTTCGATCAGAAAATCATCATTTGCATATTTTTTCACCTTTGCGTGATGACATGCCACCGAAGATAAGAAAATGTATCGAAACTGCTCACGAAATTAAGCTTGCATCTCTGGTCATGGTTATAACTAATGATAAAATGCGAGAAAACGGAATATTTTTATCTACAATATGAATGTTATGTCAAGGAAGAAGCGAAGAATATTTTACGCAGGTGAGCTTTTTGTTAAATTTCTTAAATTCTAATCAGTTTTTGGTTTTACAATAAAATTATCATACATTAGTTCCTTTGCACACAAATTGAATGCTATTTATTATTTTTTTAATTTCTCAAAACACAACTTGATTTAAGAAGTTACGAACTTAATGAGTTTGTATTGGTGCACACATTCTCAGATACGAGTATTTACTATACGTACTTACAGGATATATGCAACGTATTCACAGTTATTTTGTCAAGCCTTTAATTTGGAAATCAACAGCTTATGCAGTTCATAAGAGACAGGAAATAAGGCTCCTCTATTTGACTATTTATCAAGCTCTGCAGCCGTTTTCTTAGCTATCTCAGCTTATGAAAATTCTGTATCTGTACTTGCGATGATTAAACGGACATACAGGGTTTATAAGCATGATATCTGACACGTCTGCTGCCGAAATGCCGAGACAGTACAACTCAAGGCTCTAACTTTAAACTTTTTACTTAGAAAATGTTTCACGTAATATTTTCTGTATTTTGGTTGCAATTGAGCGTGTTTACAGGTAGGATAAATTTTAATCGCTGCTAAAAAGATTCATCCAACATGAAATGTAACGAGTCATTTCATTCAAATGAAATTTATTGAGAACATCCGACTCATTTGGAAACAAAATGACTTTTCTTGAAAACATAGAAAGCAACATTTTTATTCCTGAGTCTAGTTTTATCACAGTGATGAAATATATGGATGTAACAACTTGATTGTTTTAATTTAAAACAATAACGGTTGAAACAGGTTTCGTTTCGCTTTCCTTAATTTGTTTGCTGGTTATCCCAGAGGGTTAATCAAAAAATAAGGAGATTAGACTCTTTCTTCGGTCACTGACTTAGAACTTTTTGATACCGCTCATTTTATTTTTCGGGCTCGGCCACTTTGTCTAGTGGTCAGAGGAGTCTGACTGGGATGGAGAGGTCCGAATTCAAATCCCGGCTTGGCCATGGATGCACTTTCTCTCTCTCTCTCTCTCTCTCTCCTGTCCTGGAAATTATTTTGTTGGTAGCAACGGCAAAGATTTATCATACGAATTACGTACAAAATTTTAAATTAGTTAGTTGTTTGAAAATAACCGACTTTCAAGCATTAAAATTGGGTGTGTCGGAATGGGACTTGTATGAGTCTCGTTCTGTCACAAGCATTACATTGCTTATCCTTGAATCATTTTCTTTAAAACTATGAACTTTTGACTCTTCATGTAATTCTCATGACAAATCTTAACTGTTGCTACCAAAAAAAAAAAAAGAATTCTTAGCTTGTTTTATTTGCATTTATGGGACAAAATCTACGGACAAAACAGCTCCAAATGTCCCGTTCCGTCACGTGGAACGGCCCATTTCAGAAACAACATATTTTCGGTTGGATTGCTAGAAGTAGTGCACAATCTTTTTTTTTTTTAGTGGATTGCACCTTATTACAAGGTGCATCTCGTTGACCGAAGCACGCATAAAGTTTAAACTTATTTAGAATAGTTTAGATAGCTTATGTAAACATAGAAAAAAAATCCAAACTAAGAACTCTTGTCATCCCATCCTGATGCTTATTTTACAGTCGTTATGCAACGGATAGTAATTTGGCCGAATACTGAATATTCAGATATAACAAAAACCGAATATTCGGCTATTCGGATGCCCAAAAGTTAATTTGTTTTTGCTTAAAAACAAAGCACAGGTAGTATTTAAAGCATAATTTTGTATGATTAAGAGTTCAATATGCATTATTAAAATATCTTTAAAAATATTTTAGAGTAAATTTTTAAACAATGTTAACGTTAGTTCAAACTTTAAAAATATTCGACCATATTCGACCAAAAAAATACCAAAAATAATTCCACCAAAAATGTATTTGCATAAATACACAAACTAAATTGCAAGCCAACTACGAAGTGAAACAACCTCAGCTCAAAGTGAAGTAAGGAAGTTTGACTACCTTTTCTAGAGTCCTTATAGGGTAAGTGCTCCTGTAGTCGGCCAGTCTCCAGTAGTCGGCCACAATGACACAAAATTCCTCATAAAAGTACACTTTTAATTCAAAATCGGATATGACGCATTCACACATTCATGTACCTATCCTCAATCATCAACCAGAGGCAGTTAAGTTTTGGGTACTTTTTTGAATTAGTAATGAGACATTTCATTTGGAATGTTGGGCCCGTCTTCCAAGATTGCGATTCTGCTTATTTTTCAGCTAAGATGATTCTGTGGCCAACATTTACTAGTGTTGACAACAGCTTGGATTTAAACATAATTTTTTTTTTATTTCTGAAACAAGTAGGTGGTTCACGATCAGAAAGGTTCATTCTAAAGTTTTACCTTGTTTTTGTTGCTGTATTGATAGCTGAAAGTTCTAGGTTAGCCAAGATCAATAAAAGATCTCTTAAATGGCCGACTACTGGAGCACTTATCCTATGAACTTTTCAGAGGGGAGAATTAAATTTTCTAACCCATCCCAACTGATCAGAAAGTACCTTTCAGAACCAGGGTTACACTACATGTACCAAATGTAGTGAATGCTTATTCAAAATTTGTCAACATTTTATTGAAATACGGAAAAGGAAAGAAACCTTTAACCCTTTATGTTCCAAATTAAGTTAACAATGAATTTGGTTATATTTATTTGGTTTTTTGAGTTGCAAATACATCAAAAAACATTTTTACCGAAGAAAAAAAAATTTTGAAATTTTTGGGGGTCTACGGCCCCTTTCGCCTTAGGGCCCCCAAGAAAACTGTTTCCGATCGCATTTACCATCTGTCGGCCTCTCAGCGAAGTACAAGGAGTGGTACTTAAAAGCTTCAGCATGATTTCAGTCATTTAGGATTCATAATACTAAATTAATATAAGCGGGACTTCTGAGTCCCGTCGGGGCTTAAGGGTTAAAGAAACGTATCTTCTAAAAAATGCTGAACATTTTTTTCTTTTCTGAATCATAATCTGTGTTTGTACAGAAAAAACATCGCTCTGTGATTTTCATAACTGTAAAGACAACAAAGAATATTTTTTAAATGTTTAGGGAAAATATTAATGATTATTTTTATTTTTTAAATTCTCATATTCATTTTTAATGAAAAGATCGGGTAAGAAGCATATTTATCTCATACTATTTCAGTTTTATACAGAGGTAATTCTGAGAGCGAAAGAACTGACCTTCGTTTCATGTATGATTTATGCTTATAATTTATCTGTTGAGATATTTCACGTATTAGAATTAGTTTCTTTAGATAAAATAAGTATACCAACCTTCGTAATATGCATTTAGCATTTATCACCCCAGAGACCCCCGTACCTTCCAATTTGCTTGGATTAACCGGTTTTGTATGGGTCTCTGGGACATTTATTTAAAAAACAAAAGTACATATTTTGAACAAAAATTTTGAGTAAATTTCGACATACAACAGATTCTTGACATAAACATGACATAGAAATTTAAACTTTCAAATACACATGACATATAATTAAAAATAAATAAAAATAACTTATACGTGTAAAAAAGAAAGATAAAATTAAAAGGAAAAAAAGAAAAAATAGTAATAAAAAAAAGGGTGGGGGGTGTTACGTATAGAATGGACTTCATTAGATGCCTTAGTAAGTAAAAATTGAGTGTAATGGTTAGTAGAAAGTAGGAAAAGGAAAGTGACATTAGTAAGATTGTGTGAAAAATGAAAGTGAGAGAAGTCAGTAAGGAAGGAGCAGAGTAAATAAAGAAAGTTAATGCAAAATTTAATTACTAAAGAAAGTTGAAATTTTTGAGAAAACGAAAGTTTGAAAGTAAGTTAAAGTTAAGTGTAAAAGTTAGTAGTAAGTAGGAAATGGAAATTGACATTAGTAAGATTGTCTGAATAAAAGTGAGAAAAGTTAGTAAGAAGGAGCAGAGTAATTAAAGAAAGTTAATGCAAAATTTTATTATTAAAGAAAGTAAAAAAAAAAAAAAAATTAGACAACGTAAGTTTGATTTAAAACTTCGTAATGTGCAGGAAAATGTATTTTGTTTTTCTGCTTTATCCTATAGATTTGTATAGATTTATTTTATGTGTCGAGATGGTCAAGTTTTGTAATACACACATTTACAGTTGACAGAAAAATTAGTGAATATCCTCAAAAGTAGCAATGCATTATAGTTGGGCATGATTTCATACAAAATGCTCATTAAGCATGATAAGCATAAGTGAAAATGCATAAAACTTTTAATGAGCAAAAGTAAAATACATTTCTTGTACAGTATTCTTCCAAGACCGAATAGAGGTAGTATATTCGGCCGAAGCTGAGTATTTATTGCATCTCTATTTTACAGGGTACTTCATATAAACCTCAGGTCCTACGAAATTGGCTGTTGAATTAATGTATTGTTGATAATGCGATTAAGGTGGTATTAGTTATTGGGAAAAACTGGAGATAAAATAGAACGTATCTGTTGTGACAGGTGATAGAGCGCAACAAAACATTGCCACAATTCAACTGCTTCTGTTCATCTAATTTTAAGCACTACTTTACAAATCCAGAATTTCAGATCCCCAGGGAGCGAGTTTCTGAGGTTCCACATTTAAATGCATACCTTCTTTAGTGTTTTTCTACCTTTCTTTCTTTGTAACTCTGTATAATATAAAACAAAATTATATTCCCTTCGTCCCAAAGTAGTCTCTACTTTTTGGCCCAAAATTGCTGCATTTGAATGCATTTGTTTTAAATATTGAAACTGGTGATTTCATGATTTTATTTAAGCATTTTACAGAGATCAAACTAGTTTCAAGAACCCCTACCCATTTTGAAAGGACTTTCTTACCAGTGATCACGTTAAAATAACTTCTATCCTACGTGTCTTTAAAAAGAGCAAACTGGTCGTGCTCGTATACTGGTGGTAGAGTCCACACAAAATGGGGCTTAGCTTATGAGTGTGGAAAGTCTAGATTTTTGAAATTTATTCCGTACTCATTTAAGCAGGAAAGGAAGGAATGCTTTGATGGTAACTAAATGGTACTTTATTAGATAGACCCTTAAATTTCTAAAAAAAAAAACGTTCAAACAAAATCATATAGTACATATAAATATGCACCCGTGCATGAGTGTCAGTGTGATTGCGCGTGAAATCTTTAACTATTACAAATTATGGCATTCGTGTAAAAATAAAACAATAATAAAGATCACTCAGAAAAAAGAAAAAATATACTTTTTAAACAAAGCAACTTAGATGAAGCAGAGTGCTGTTTAGTATGTTAGCATTTTAAGTAAAAGGAAAATTGCGTGTTTATTCGATATAGTGAAAAGGGGGGGGGGGAGAGACAATTAAAGCACACCTTATGTGCAATAGTGCAGGAGGCTTTTTGATCTTCCACCTAATAGCTAACTGAAACCAGAACAAATTATTTCAGTACAAATATTTCATCATGAATTTATATTACAAGTTCCTGGTTCCCGGATTTTTGACAAAATGCAGATATATTGAACTTCAAACTATCCAATATCGTTTATGAAAGATCATGCACGTAAAATTGAACACACACCTGTTGCATGCGAACTTTATCGATTTATATTAATCGCTAGAATATCTTTTTTTTTAATTCATCATAATGCATATTTTGTTAAAGATTGTTAATTTACTTTCTGTTCATTTCTCTTTGAAAGTATTGAAAATGTTAATCGAAGGAGAACATTTCATTTCGAGGTTTTTGATCAAGCAATAATGAACTATTCGCATTCCCAAAAATCACATTTTACGAAGGTTTTGACCTAGTTAAATTGTACTACGTCTATGAATCAATTTCATTCAGAATCCGCTTCTTTTTTTTTTTAGTAAAAATTAGAGCTTTTATTAAGCAAAATGATCTACATTTTGGTAAGAAGAGCGTAGTTTTGCTTTTAAGTTTCTTTATCAAGGTATCTTGAATATATCTTGAATTATTTGTTTTATACAGTGTTTAATATTTCTCTAGATGTTGTACAGGCAGCCAATTAGAGTTAAACCGAAATTATTTTTTCTGCTCTAGGATAGACATATGAGTGCCAAGATTTTCTCCAAAACTTCAAGTGGAAAGATTTTTCGCTTTTTTTATTTTAATCTGTTGTAACACGCGGTTAAAGTGCTAGAAGTTGTTGTCGACAATACATTTATTAACCTGAACAATCACTATATACAAAATATTATTTACAGAGGTTTGTTTTGCATCCTGTTGATACGGTGGTTGCGCTCGGAGTGAGATTTGGGGGGGGGGGGGGTCCTGATCCCGAAAAGGGATACAGTTCGGAGTTCCCTATTGATCAATGTCCGCGTTCATCGCTCGTGGTGTACTGCAGTACACATGATGTACTAGTGAAGTGAGGGTGAGAATTTTCCCAATTGGTTTCTGTACACGTGCACAGTGCGTGGGTACATGTGTTTTTGCCAGTGATACATGGCAGGGGTGATTGTGAGTTCATAAAAAAATACCTGAAAGTTTTAAAGAGAAAATGTGTGCATGTGGGGAAGGGGGAGGGTAAACCAAGGCCCCTATAATTTTAGCACACTTAATTTCATAATTATACATACATAATAATTGCCTTCATAACAAAACAGACACATTCATATGCAATACCGTCAAGTCGGCCGCTGCAATCGCATGGACGCAGTTTCGCGCTATGGCGCTCATCAGCTTGTATACGAAGTAGCGAGTTTGAGGCAAAAATCCTTGTCATGGATCGAAATGGCCGAGTGGCGGTGTATTGCATGTTCCTGCCTTAGCTCTTGCTTAGGACGTTACTCACTGCTTATACATTCCTATGTCGAATAGTTCAAATAGTTTTAGTCAAAATATGTGCATGCATTAATTAAATTGTAATGATAATAAGTTACTTTGAGCTGTGTTGCACAAATTTAATTATCTCAAAAATATTTAAGGAAAGTAAAAGTCTAACAGAATCACTGTTTGTTATGCGAAAATATTTATAAAGTAATGAAAGTTGCATTTGTTACTGAAAATCTGGAAAAGAATTTATCTAGATACTAGATTTATCTAGAAATGAGAAAAATTGGATTCTCACATCGGATGCAAATCGATTGCGTTTTTAAAAATGAAGGCATTAAAATCAAAAAAGATGCAAATAAAATAATTCATTAAAGTAAAAGAAAAATAGAATGGCATTTTAACATTTCTATTCGATGAATATTTTTAATAATTATCGGTATAATCACCAAAAACTCGAAAAATCAAAAAAGTACCGGAGGTAGAAAGATAAAAGCATAATTAAAAATATTTTATTTCCGGTATTTTTGAGCATGAAAACACCAGAATTGATTATGAAAATATGGGAAATCCGGTAAAATACCGGAGCACAATCACCCCCTGTACATGGGTTTTCCTCATTGATATTTTTGTAACTAACTGATGGGCACTGCAAATTCTTTATCGAAAGCCCAGCCCGAAAAAAGAACCTGGGTGGGTTTTTTTGGGGCTGGGCCCGCTTTGGCGAACCCTGTTTTAAATGAGTGTTTGGAATTTTCGTACTACAGTAACAATCATGCTTTAGTGTCTTTTCGGATTTGTTCATTGTGGCAACCAGGTTACTGTTTATCATAGCAAAATACAGTCAATTCTCGATAACTGGAATCTGAAGAAAACAAAACAAAAAAAAACTTCGACTTATCGGAAGTTTGACTTATCATTAGTTTCGATTTCCAACCTTTTAATAATAAAAACTTGGAATATTCAATTAATGTATAGATAACTGACAAGTTTAATTAATGAAAATGCTTACTATTTGAATTAAAACGTTAAAAAAAAGAGAAATCTTTCTTTTTATAATTATATCATTCTTGTGGTTATTCATCCGTCATTTTAAGATGCAATGAGCAATTTTGTAATTTCAAAAACAATAAATGTTAAAGCTTTTTCACGTATGGTTCTTCCTTGGCAACTGATTCCTTTTCTTCCATGGTTTGTATGTACTCTTCGTTCCAAACCTCAATTTTAATCTAAGTTACTAAATTCACACTAAAGAAATTTTCTTCATCAACTGCCTTAAAAGTCGCTTGTTTTAAATTTAATAATCACAATGCCACTGTTAGGTTTGATTGAAGATTGAAGAAGATAAACTTTTGGAAAATAAATTCCTTACTGACGCATAATACTGGCAATAAGTGCAAACAATACAGCAAGAAACACCACAGGTGTATGCAATGAGTTACCGCCCATAAGCCAGGGCTGAAGCAGAACTGAAGCAAATGCACCCACAGCTCGATCATAGCATCCTAAGACTGCAGTTTCGTCCTTATTGTGAACTCTTCAGTTAGGAATAGCCAATGATCGAGCTGGAGGCAAAGATCCTCTTATTGTAGCTAAGATTGCCAACAAACTGGTAGATAAAGTAAATTTATCTTACCAGCGAGCGTCCGCAAACCATGGTGCGGCTCAACTCGAAATTTGAAGGCAAAAGCTGGTAATATGCAATGAGTTACCGCCCATAAGCCAGGGTTGAGGCAGAACTGAAGCAAATGCACCCACAGCTCGATCATAGCATCCTAAGACATTCCATAATTGCACATTGCTTCAAGAGATCTTTTAACTTCAGATTTTCCCTGAAGGAATGACAAGAGAAAAATAAATAAAATTTTATGCTCTCACTTGAAATTTTTTTCTGGTTTTTAACTATCAGATGTTCAGTCACCTTAAAAAACTTCGAGTTAGAGAAGATAACTTCGAGATATAAAGGAAAATTAACATGGAATTGAAGACAAAGGGATTTGGACCTAATAAGAAATTCGAGTTATAGTAATATTCGAGTTATCGGACTTGGAGTTATCGCGAATTGACTGTATAAAACTATTGTACTCAACCAAGTGGCAGGATTCCTGAAGTTCAAATTGAGGAAGAAAAATGTGCAACTGTAGCAAAACCTCTTTGAAGCGATTAACATCAAAAATGAATCAACATTTGTTTTTATTTAGGTCTAACTGCAATCCATTTTTTGTTCAAACTCTCATATATTACTACTTGAGATAGGGCAGTCAAGCTCAACAAGAAAGCACTCGATTGCATACCCTGTTGACTCGATCGATGCCAAAAACTAATCACCATTTGTTTTCATTGAATTCCACCCGATTACATAGCTCTGCTTAAATTCTTTCAATACTTCCTGAAATCCAGCAGTCTTGCTTTAAAGCAAAACCTTTGATTCTACCATCCTCCTTGAAGCAATGGAAGCCAAAACTAATCAGCACGTGGAGACTTACATTTGTGTACTTAGTTTCTTTCGATTTCATGCTTAATTTACGCTATGAGTTAGAGTGGCCACAAAATTGTCGCACTGTTACGAATACAAACACACGGATAGGTGGCGCACACAAAGACGGCCAAACTAGTTTAATGCACTTTAGCACGTATTTAATCCATCAAAATTCCTAAATTTTCATTAATCTAATATTTTCTTCCATAGACGCAAAAAAATAATATTATCGTAAGAACTCATTTCGAAATGTGAACAGTATTAAATGTTTAGGAAGTATCTTTTTGTTTAGATGGCGCGGTGATTTCTCCAGTAGAGAAAACCCCACGGGATGGAACTACCAAATCCATCATAAGTTATGCTTCAGAACTATTCAAAGAAACCTCCATCTCGGTCATTTCCAACATCATCGCGACGGCAAGTACCAACAGGAGGCTTTTCAAGACTCTGGTTCTTCTGGCCTGTCTGTCGGGCTTTCTGTACCAGCTGACGACGTACCTGCTGGTGGTACTGAAGTATCCTACCACGGTGGACATCGACATAGAGAGACCAAAGTATTTCAATGTACCGGCATACACTTTCTGCAACAACAATGGGTAAAAGTTTTATTTTCCTACTCAATTATTTTCTCATGAATAGCCTTTTGAAGCAATAAACTTAATACATCAGCTGAAATTACCTTCATTTGGTAATGAAAATTATTTATCACATCAAGAATCAGTTAATTAACAGAAACAAAATGCACCAAATAGTGCGAAAAAAATAGTTTTGCATACGCTGGACCAAGCTAATAATCATGAGTAAACCGTACGACACACTTATCTTGCTGCATGTCATGCATATACTCGTATAAACTGTAACCAACAGTATTGGAACAGTTTGAAATTTTAACATTTTCACGGGTATCTTGAGAAATAAGAGTTCTGTAACAGTTGTCACACAAAGGGTATGTTTTAGCAGAAATAAAATTTTAAACAGTTCAAGCATTAATAAATTGAAGAAACTAGAAAAGATTTTTTATTGTCGTTCATCCTAAATTTCAGAAATTAGTTTGCTCACTATGTACAATTATTCACAACAAACTAATATTCATTAAGATATAAACTTTTCATTCCCAAACAAATTTCATTCGCTGGTTTTCAACTCATAACGAGCAGTCTGTCAAATCTTAATAAACGTTCAGAAAACTTGACAGCATACAAGAGAAACATTAAGCTAAATTATGAAAGTAAAATATTGAAAACTCGATGAAATATGGACATTTAAAGTATTTTTTTAAAGCGCATGCACAAAAGATAGCAATTTATGACCTTCGTAATTACACTGTCAAGTGTATGTGGTAACTTTTTAAAAAGTTCCAATTTAATAGCTTTAAAAGTTGCAAAGATATCGGCGATCTAATACTTATGGTCATAATAGTGCACAGTGCGGCATTACGATTCATAGCTTGTATTCCCTAGGCATTTTTTAAAAAGTATTTATCTGTGTTTTACTGAGAAATATGAGTCTTGCACATTTTCATTTAGAATGAAAAGTTACGCTTAATAAAGTAGTGATTCATATAAAATTAAAAATACGAACAGTGGCTAAGCTCTATTGAGCTCCCATGTAAATTCAAGTCCGGTGGTAATTCAAAAAACTTATTTATTCAAATTGAGAATTTATTCATTAAAGACCTAAGCTACTGTTTTATTATTTCGTGGTTTCAAAATACAACAATTATTCATTATTTTCTCTTTACAGAATTAAGAGGAGCGCATTTTGTGAAAAATATCCTGACCGCTGTTACGAACCAGATGGAGATTTCTGCGACGAATATTTCCCGTATTGTGGGAAAATCAAAACACAAGTAAAAAAAAAGATAAAATTATTTTGCTTTTATCTTACTACTTATCTTTGAAATTGTCACCCCAATTGTAAAAAGGCGGTTATTTTTTTTATTAGTAATTATCCGTTAGTTTAAGGATCACGTTAATTATTGTTTATTTTCTTTCAAAGGATTGTGCTTTATATGGGATTACCTCAGGGGCGCACCCAGGATTTAACTTAAGGGGGGGCTAATTTCTGACATCAAGCATCCCTACCCTTTTATATCCAATTGGCCATTGGATTAAAATTTTAAAATCGCGAAAATAATAAACTTTAATAGATTACCCCCCCCCCCCCACCCCTTCTTCTTATTTATTTTTTCCGGAATAATAGTACAAAGCTTTGCTTTTTTGATTGGAAGCTCTCTTGCTTCTGTTAAATTTTATGTGAATTTTTTACTTATTTATCAAATTGTGTTTATGTAAGAAAATAAATGGTAAATACTATGAGGATCTTCCAATCTTAGTGAAGATGAGGTGATTAATGCACTCAATGAGAATAGCGTTATGATACGAATCAAGACCATTACTATTATGAATTAAAAGCAGTTCACTTTGTGTTAAAATGAGTAAAAACCCGAAAAAGCGACGTTTAAAAACACAAATAGATGAAGTTAAAATTGGCGAACATGTTTCAAAAGCCTAAAGCTTCCTTCTTCAGCGCCAAGCAAGAAATGGAAAGAAACAAAGTGCCGGGAGAGTTTAAATAGCAAAGGAGCAAAAGCTAGGCCAATCAGGTGTCAGCGTGTGCCGAGTCCTGATTTGGCGTTGCGTTGTCAGAAAATGTAAAAGCTTGAAGTAAAATTGGCGAGATGTGTGGAACTGCAAAAGATTCGTTACAAATATTACTTAAATTTTTATGAACATGAAAGGCTTCTAAGAAATCCAACTCGCCAACAGTTGAAGGTCTGCAAATAATTTTAGCTTCGGAGAAAACAAACATTTGATCAGTGGGGCATTTATCACATAAAATGTGAATGTCAAATTGGTTACGTCGGACAGACCCGAAGGGCGCTAAAATTTAGGTTAAAGGAACACGAAAATTATGTTAAAAAGAAAGAACTCTCAAAATCCTCAATCGCGAAACACTGTTGGGAAATGGGCCATAGATTTGTTTTCTCCGAAGCTAAAATTATTTGCAGACCTTCAACTGTTGGCGAGTTGGATTTCTTAGAAGCCTTTCATGTTCATAAAAATTTAAGTAATATTTGTAACGAATCTTTTGCAGTTCCACACATCTCGCCAATTTTACTTCATGCTTTTAAATTTTCTGACAACGCAACGCCAAATCAGGACTCGGCACACGCTGACACCTGATTGGCCTAGCTTTTGCTCCTTTGCTATTTAAACTCTCCCGGCACTTTGTTTCTTTCCATTTCTTGCTTGGCGCTGAAGAAGGAAGCTTTAGGCTTTTGAAACATGTTCGCCAATTTTAACTTCATCTATTTGTGTTTTTAAACGTCGCTTTTTCGGGTTTTTACTCATTACTATTATGAACAATGACATAAAGTGGAATATTCAAACATACTGATAGGGTGTTCATGGGTTCTCCCCGGAAGAATTTCTGAAAAGTGATTCCAAAAACACAACAGTTAGACAACTTTTGGTCATGTTAAGGAGAGATTTGAGACTTGCCGGCCCTCATCTAATATTTTTTTCAGAATTTGAGACCATAAAAACGTTATTATTGTACGCCATTTTTGCAATTGTTTTGGGGTGAGGTTTAGGAATGTTTCTCTATTAAGCTTCGAAAAGCGCAGTTTAAGACGACATTGGTTAATCTTAGGAAGAGCACGAGTCAGGGGCTCTTCCATTGTAAATTTTCTAAATTGATGTCCAAAAAATACCACACTCTTAGAATATATTAGGAGAAAGAATGGGGGTTTTGGATTTTTTCACTAACGATTTTTTGATGTTGAAATTCCAAAAACGAAATGTATAACTATCTCAGTTAATCTTAGGAAGAATGGGGTTCGACCGCTCTCAACCCGAAATTTTTCAAAATTGATGTCTAAGCAACGCAATAGCATCTTTGATGATGTTGGAAAAAGGCATAGGGCTCGGTTTTCTCCTATGAATGTTTTTTGTCGGAATTAAAGATCTCAAAACTCAATTTTAAACGATTTTCGAGATCTTTCCTCGAACATTTTTTTGAAATTGAAGTTTTAAAAATGCCATTGTAGACCATCTTGATGACGTTATGGGAATGGATGGAATGTGGAACTCTCCACAGGATATTTTCCCCGAAACTGAGCTTAGAGAAATGCGGTTCCATTGTTGTCGTTGTTAAGAGTTCGGAGGCCTTCCTCAGAAAAGTTTTCAAAATTCGAAGTCTTAAAAATGTGGCTATAGTCCATTTATCGGTTGCCTTAGCAATAGGATTCATGTACTCAGCACCAGCAGTTTTTCGTAATTAAAGTTCCAGGAACGAAATGTAAGACCTTTTATCATTATGATTTGGTGGGAAGAGGGGGGTTTTTTTTAATTTTTTGAAATTAAAGTTTTAAAAACAAAACTGTAGGCCATATTCGATAATGGGGGTCGCTTTTCACCTCCGGAAATTTTTAGAAATTTGTTTCAAAAACCAATAATTAGACGATCTTCAATGAGGACATTCAGACTTTCTCCCGAAATTTTTCAAGACTTGAAGCGCTAAAACTATAATTCCTTTTAACTTTGACGCAGAAAAAAGAGAGGAATTAGGTTCGGATACCACTTTCCTCCCATTTTCTTAGCTACTTGTTTTAAATATTTTTATTCCAAATCAAAATGGAGAAAATAGGAAAAGATTTTTCAGTTAACTATTTTGGTTTTCTGCACTGAATTTTTTTTCCTTCCAGTGCCTTCATTGGTTAGAAGTACAGAAGTTTGTGTATTGAGTGTAAGGTTTTTTTGGATTAATTTGTTTATTTTGCAAAGATATTCTTCGGTCACTTTTTTCTGTTTTTTTTCCTCTCTACCTTTTGTACTTCTTTTTATTTTAATACCATTTCATATTCCTTAATCTTTATAATCTGTTTTAACTTTTTATCTGTTTTCTTGTTTCTCGAGCATGCTTCTCAGAAAATCAGTGGCGGACTCATCATGTCGCAATTGCCCCCTCTCCTCCTCCCCGGCTAAAGGGGGCTTTTATGAAATAGATTCAAAAAATGAGCATGAAAAATGTTTTATAGAATTCTGTTTTTGACAGAAAGGAGCTTTAAAAATTTCATTATGACGATCCTTCAAACCTGTAATTTGCAACCGCGAAACATCATGATTTTCCATGACAAATCCTCGAAATTAAAATTATTTTGGTTTTGATGGTGAGACGCTCTGTGATTTGAAGTTCCATGCTTTGCTGAGGCCCCATTCTCGCGCCTTATGCGTCCGTACATGTACAATGAATTATTTAATTGAAAACAATGCGTTGGTTTCTTGGAAATTGTAGACGAAGGGGAGCGGTCTTTAATAAGTGAGAATTTACCCACTTTCCCTTAGACTTTAAGAAAGACAAGGTATATATTATATACGTGTGCGTATTTGTTATTTCAATTGGATTCAAAGCGTATTGAGTTATTAATGACTTGAATCTTTTCTGACACCGTGGAAAAATTTATAATGTCGTTGATGCTTAAGACCCTCAAGTCCAGTTTTTTCATAGGGGGAGCTTAAGCCCCCAAAGCCCCCTTCTGGGTGCGCGCCTGGATTACCTTCCTAATTTCATTTACCGATTTATCGAGCAAATGCGAATGTAAAAACGTTAACCTTTTAACTGTCATGCCCGAGATAGTCTCGGGCACAGCTGGTTTTCGAAAATGTCACGCCCGAGTATTACTCGGGTTTTTTTTTTTTTTGAGTGCATCGTATTGTTATACCCGAATATATATCAGGAGACGTTTATTTCGGCTTCATCTCTTTGTCAAACCCGACTGTTTCTCGGGTTTGTGCTTAGAAAAGTGTTAAAAATCAAAATAACTTGACAGTTAAAGGGTTAAGTCTTGAAGAACAATGAATTTACAGCATTAGAGTTGCTATCACACTGCCGCCGTTTCGAGATGTTACTGAATTATTTATTCACTGAACTGTAATATGCCTGTAGGAAGCATAACTCCTCTTTTGTGACAATCATTCACAAAAATATATTCAAAGCACACGTGTTATAGTCTAAGAGCTAGCACATTGTCGCGTGATTATTTTAAGACGTCTGGCTCTAATATATCTTTCCCTATACTCTTCCAAGCAGCATGGTGTCCGGCGGCTAAGAGTGGTTGCGTCTTTTACTGCACATCACATTTTTGCTGGTAAAAATATGATTTTTTAACCATTTTGGGGAAATCAGAAACTTAAATCTGTCGTAAGTATGTCATGTAATCTATCGATGGAAAGCTATATTTCTTACCGTCATATTTTTTTTTAGAATTTTTATTGTACTATAATTAGAAAAGAAGTTGCATGTAAAAACATTTTTTTTTGGTTTTTTAACAGCTCTGTATTTCGTACAATTTCGGAAGTAGGATTCTAAAACTTAGCAGGATTACTTATCTTGTCATATAAATCTTTTACACCAAATTTTGTCAAAATCGGAAACGGTGAGGTCAAAGACTTTTTTTCATGACTGATTTGACGCGAAATGCCCAAAAATGACGTAAAAAAAATGACGTGTTTTTTCCAGTACAAGTGTGTTGCGCCGTAAAAAACGCAACCCCTCTCGGCCGCCAGACTCTTGGCATGCTGCTCAGAAGAGCATAGGGAAAGATATATTAAAGAGGCAGACGTCTTGAACTGGTTATTTTTTCGTCGTTGGACTATTATGTCTAGGAGAGAGAAAAACTTGTGATACAGTTCAGGCAATAAGACCCAAACTATGTCGGGTCAGTTGGGGCAAAAGATAACATGTTGTAAATGGAAACCAGCTCTATTGCCACTCCTACGATAAGTTTTGAGACAAAACTATTAGTGACTGCAGACTAGGTGATGTATGGAAGACTGTCTGAGAGCTTTGCCTGTTTCCAAACAGTTGAATAGATGTCATCATTGATTAAAGATGAACCCAGGAAAAAAGGTTTCTCTTTTTTAATTGAGTGATTTTCCATTTTTCTCTCTCGTAGCTCAACAAATGCGAAGTAACCGTTTCATACTAGCTTAATTTGTTATGTGGAAAGTTACTAAAAGCAATTATTTACGAATTTCACCTTCACAGCTACTTTTCATGTGCAATTTAATTATTTCCATTGCTTCCATAAATGACTACGCTCTGAGTTCAGTGAAAAGAAAATATTTTTCATTGATCCTATATTTGAGAAAAAAAATCAATTTTTATATAAATTATACTTTTGTGTGCAAATTGCATAAATTCATAGCATATTTTAATCTCTTTTATGACATATTCTTTTTTTTTAAATGATTTCAAACTTCACTTGAAGGATTCAGCACGCCGTATGCGACCTATAAGCCACAAATTGAGTACTGGTCATGCTAAAATTTTTAAGCTTCTACTCGTACACTGATTGTGTAGGTTGTGGCTATCTACCTACATCAAACTTAAGGGGAAATCGATCAGGTTTTTTTCATGTAGCCCAAGTCCAGCGAAAAATAAAACATTTTATTTGTTGATAAACAGTTGCAAATTCAAATTTTTCATGTCCAGTTACTCTTGGAGGGTGCAGCCATGGACATACTGTCGGCCCCGTTTAAACGGGTAACGGATAAAAGAAATACCCCGTTTATACGAATAAAATATCTAGAAACCCAAGCCATAGTCGTAATGTTAAAGATCCCAGCTTAAAGAAATACCCCGCTTAATCGAATAATATTTCTTGGAACCAACAGTATTCGTTTAAGCGGGGCCGACAGTATTGCAAAGCTTTATGTTTAATTCACTAAAAGGGAAAAAGGAAGGATCTAAATTTAAAATACTGATATTATTTTTCCTTTTATTCCAACTCAATTGTGAAATGCATCTAAACATACTCTAGCGGAAATAAAATTTAAAAAAAAATTAAGTTTTAGTTTTAACCTAATTCATCAAAGGAAAGCGCGTATCAATAAGTTTACAAAAATTATCTCATTTCAGTAAAATGTAGTGTATAAAAAAAGGTTAGCATATAAATATGATGACATTAACTGTAAAGAAGTACCCAAAATAAAAGCACAACTTAAAATAAATGAAAATATAGCTGATATATATATATGATGAAAGCTCTTGTTAAATAAAAACTTTTAACTTTTAGCTGAACTGAAAAATTATGTGTTTCATTTTTCACTTTACAGGTGCCCAAGAAACAATTTTATTTCTTAGAACAAACAATAGGCTTAGATCTTGAGGATGTTAAACAGAAACTACACGAGTTTTTGGTTGAAAATAAGTAAGTTATTAAAATTTTAGTTTTGGTTTTTTTCGAATTAAAAACCTGGTCTTTTTTTTATTTATTTTTTTTTTAAAGAATTGGAAAGTCAGCTGGAATTATAGATTAAATGATGAAAATATTTAATGCTCCCTTATGATGAAACTTACGTTTTACATCAGTATCCCTCGATTCAAAAGAAAGTTCTCCTATATTCACGTAGCTTTTCTCTTTTACACACATTTTTTTTCTCTAACACAGAGGAAAACACAACGAAACACGCACCAAATTAAAGCATTTTAAACACATTTTCTGAATTGTTTACTCAAGAGCAGAATTGTGAGTACTATTTCGTACTCCAGCCCTCTGCCTCCCGCCTCTCTTTTCCCTTGCTCAGATATAATTGTTTATAATTAGCATCTGGAGAATAGCAGTATTTTTAGAAGTCTATCTGCCAAAGTTTCACAACCAGAAACTAAAAATGTATTAATAGTTTGAAAGCTAGGAACAGCATTTCTATCAAAGAAAAAGGAACAAAAAGTAGGGCAAAACTACATGGTGAAATTCAAAGTACATTTTCCTTGTAGGATTGAAAAAACTTGTATTTTAATGACTTTTGAGAAACCATTGTTTTGAACAAATTCGTCTTTTTCAATGACCTTTATTCCGTTTCAGGAACGGTTTCAATGCCACACCCACGGGACCTTTCTTAAGGACACACGACCTAACCCACGAAGGCATGTCTGCTTGCTACAGTCTTCAATCCTTGGTCACTAGTCAGAATGACCCGTATAAAAGTAAAAAGATTGATTTCTGTAAGCAAATGTTAAGTTTTCACTTCTTGCATGATTGATTTGTTGATTTGAGCAACTCAATAAGTACACTGTTAAAACTACTGGTTATAATTGGCACCTTTCTGGGGTGAAACGCTTGTAACACCAGCGGCACCCAGTAGGGAGTCGAGATTTGACCCTTGGCTTGGGTAAAAAACTGGCACCTCAATTCAACAAGCAGCGCGGTTGAACGATGGAATCGTATAGGAGAGCATAATGGCACCCTCACTGTTCACTATTGCAGATCGCCCCTATGCTGCGTGCGTTTTTGTTTTTCATTTGTGTTTATTTATATTTATTGTTTTTATTCACGAAGTCTTGGTACATTTTCACCTTGAATTCAGATTTGAAAATGATCGAAACTTGTAATTTAAGGCATTTTCTCACAGTTCATACTTTCCAACATATTTTAAAAGAGCTTATTACTTGGATTCAACTCATTAGTTTTAAAATGCTATTGATATTTACTATTGCATTATCTGTACCGAAAATGAAGAGGGAGGGTATTTTCTGTACCTCAGAACCTGAACGAAATAAGTCCAAAAATGGCGATTTTCACTTTTTTGCTTCATTTTATGTGGAATCTTATTCCACATAGACCCATTAAAACAGTATTCTATAAAACAAATTCTTTCACAACTATTTAACAGCGTGAAAAGAGCGCGAAGTCCATCTTTTGCATGTATCCGACAATCTTTTCCGCCCTCTACTGCAAAATGACGAAAATGGACTTACGTTAGTTTGGTTCTGAGGTACAGTTTTATGGATCCCTTTCAAAAACAAAAAATATTCAGTTGTATTATTCTATCAATAAAGAATTGAATCGTTTCATTAACTTCTAAAATTTTAATCAAGAGTAATATATTTACGTATGTATAGTTCGACATTTAAATATCTAAACTAAAGAACTAAAATATAGGGGTATTTGAAAAGCAGTTTTTGTTAAACATCCAGTTTCTCGACAGATAAAAAATCGAAATATATTTTAAGGGTCTATTTATTTCAACTGAGGGAACAAGAAAAAAGTAAGCTCTGGCATCAACGAACTCAGCATTCGTTATCAATAACGCCAACGAAAGATAGCGAAAGCACGAAATGCAAATCATGGCACACATATGCGCTAGGGGTGCGACATCGAAGGCAAAACATCGATGTTAAGAAATTAAGACATCGATGGTATTGATACATCGACCAAAAAACTTCGATGTTTCAAAACATCGGTCTTTTTTTAAAAACTTTCTTACACGTTTAAATACAGTAATTCCTCAATGCATTGCACCTTTACATATCACTGAATTAGTTTAACCCTCGTGGGTTCCTTGGGGTCACATGTGACCCCAATGCAATTTCTGTTTAATATATTTTGTTAATCAACCATTTGTTTTTAATGGCATTTTGTGGCTTTTATTCTTCTAGTTTTCTATTCAAAATAATGCTATTATTGTGTTTTATTTTTCCCGAATTGCATTTTTTGCACATAAGACCCTTGGGGTCACTTCCCCAGAAGGCCAAAAAAAGAGGACGTTACAACTTTTGTCCAAGAGAACTGGACAGAAAATGCATTGAAAAATGTCATAAGTGTTTGAAATTCACTTGCAAAAATCATGTTTTTTCAGGTCTGTAACAGATGTAAATAAATCTACAGTTATTGCAAGTTTTGCTCTAAAATTATAATTTTAATTCATAAACTAAATTTTACTTTAATTGTATCTTTTTATTTTTTGTTTTTTTAGCATTAAAAAGTGTGTGAACTTAAATAATGCATGTAACATTCAATAACTATAATGAATTAATTAAAGGAAGCATTGGGGTCGTTTATGACCCCAAGGGTCTTGAGTGTAACTGAAATGGGAGGGACCCACGAGGGTTAATCTTTTTCCTCCTGAAAAACATCAACCGTATGATATCGATCTCAATTATAGAATACTTTTATTTGTGAGATAGATACTGCAACTGTTGATTAATTGTGTAACTTTTATTTAACACATATTTTTATGAAACTTTTCTGCTGAAATGTAAAACATCATTTAGCGAAAAAAAATTCAAAACAACGATGTTTAAAAATCCATGACCTCAAATCATTGATAGTAATTTTTTTTAAAAACTTTACTTCATTACAATAGATATTGCAACTGTTAAAGATGAATATTTTTTATTGCATATTTCTATTGCTTTTTGCTGAAATGTAAAACAGACATCGAAAAAAAAAAAAAACATTAAATGTAAAACACCGATCATTAAAAGACATCGACCGTAAAACATCGTTGGTAACTATCACAAACGTCTTCTAACGAGATTGATAGTGTAACGGCTGATTAACGATGTAAAATTAGGCCGGATATCTTTATGAAAGTTTTTTTACTGAAATGCAAAAGATCAATACAAAAAATAAATTTAATTAAAAAAAAAACGGCGAAGGCAAGTTAGAGATGTTAGAGAAACATCGAGAGCAAAACATCGATAATAATCATAGGAAATGTTTTCCAATAAGATTCATACTGAAACTTCTACCTTAAAGATAAAAACGTTTTGATACATCTGCTTATCGCATATTTTTATCAAGCTTTTTTAGCTGGATTATAAAACATCGACATCGAAAAAAACATCGAACCCCAAAACATCGATGTTGAAAAAACATCGACCCTGAAACATCGATGGTAAAAACATCGATGTTTCCGACCAAATATACGCATGATAAACACAAATAAGAAAGAAAGAGTCAGGGCAGGCAGAGCTTTTTTTTTTCCTTTCCTTCGCGTTCTGCTGCTTGTTGGCTGTGTCTACGCGGCGAAAGAGAATCGCTACAAAGAGATAAATTTCCGTTGGAACAATTTGAAATGATTGTAATATGTTGGAAAATCTTAAAACTATGATTAAATGCGTGTACTTACGTGAGAATTCGAAGATTAAAATGAAGAATCAATCCATTTTTGTAATAAACTCAAGGTGAAATCAAAGACTGTGAAAACACTGCACCAAAAATTCTGTCGTGTCGACGAAAACAAGATGTCCGCCATTCAAATGGTTGTTGATGATGATGAGACCTTGGAGTCGCAATGCGCAGTCACAGGTTATCAGGGGTACCATTCAGATCACTGAGCATGCGCTAGCCTAAAGGGTGCCGATGGCGCTCTAGAGTAAGCATTAGGTACCTCCTGAGAGGCCTTTTGGTACGAAAAGAGCATTTCAAATTCGCTATGGTACCCCATGGCACCTTGCTTTCACCCCAGCTTTCTTATTGGCACCCCTGGGGCACCTGTAGTTTTAACAGTGTAGATATTAGCTGATTCGTGATAAGCATTCACACTTGACGGATGAAATCTGAAAACACGTTTTTAAAGGTGTTTTTTTTTTTTTTTTTGAATAACAACGGGAACGTGAATTGTTTGTTTATTTTTCGCTCATAGCGATGAAAAATCTTTAAAATGCTATATCATTTGTTATATTATTTGGAAGTTTGATGAAATATTACTAAAATTACTCCGTACACACAAGAAAATAAGTAAATTAACGAATAAAATGAATAAAAGTAACACACTGAACTGCTTTAAATAAAAGAAACACACCTTTGAGAAATAATACTTGTGATGATGGAAAGTTGGAATATACTTCTGCGTCAGAAAAAACCCATTAAAACGACATACCTCTACCGGATTCGAATGTTCACCGTTCCTATTATAAGCATGAGACTCTAATTTTCGAGCGCTATTCATTGATGTAATGTGAAATAAAAAGCGGGAAAAAACTGTTGTTTTTAACAAAAAAGCAATTTTAAGACCACGTGTCTATTTTTCGTCAGTAGCCGAAGAGAGCAGGTTGAGAATGAGGAAATAATTGATTCGTATAAGATCAAAACCCGTTAAGTCCACTTTCTATGAAAAATAATTTAATTTAAAAAAAGATAAGTTTGTCAGCTCCTTTGCCAATGCCTTGAAAGCTATTGATCAAAAATCACTAGATATCAACAAAAAGTGAATATAAAGTAAGAGCTTTTAGTCAAAATCCTGTAGACCCATAGGATTTTAACTAAAAAACCCTATGGAATTAATCCATCACTAGCCCCTTTAATCCATCATTAGCCTTTGGAAATATGAATTTTGAGAAGTGGACACAACTGATTTTGATTCCAAACGACCCAATTGTATCAACTTCAAGTGATATCCTTTTTGGCATTACTGCACTCTAGTTTGCTTTGGGTTATTTTTCGTCAAAAAGCATTCATGAGTTAAGTAATATGAATTATAGATGACCAGGAGAACATCGGCATGGTATATGTGAAGCATGTTTAAAAATATTTAAGAAACACTCTTCTTGAATGTTGTCCAGTTGGTGTAACATCATTCATTCTCATGAGAGCACCGATCCTTTATTTTTTTAAACTAACAGAAAATTATTTTGATTCGGCTAATTATATTCTGATTTCATCTATATTCCCCAATTTTTAAGACAAACGCCCAGTCAACACTTTGAAGTTCAAGGTGGACGAGGATGATGTGTTCATTCCGGGACATCAGGCAGGGATGCTGTTCTCTATTCATTCTCCATTCCTGGCAGTCAACCCATTTGAAGGGGGCATCTTCATGAAGCCAGGCAGAAAATACAAGCTCCATGTCATCATAGTGAGTTTATCTATTAAAGGACTGCCTTTATTGGTTTTATCTAATATGCTTTAAAACACGTTGGAGACAAAGTACTTTTAACGTGTAACAATGCTCAATAAAATATCGTGCCAGTTGTCTTTGCCAAATTTGAGCGTGACAATTATTTGTCTTTGCTCAACTATATGGCAATGAATTGAGACATATACTGGTTCTCTGCATTTGTAAATGATTTTGTTTTTTGCTGGACTCGATTAAGGTTTCAGGGGCATTGGGTCAAATATGGATTCGGAGCCCAATGTATTTAAACGTTACAATTTTAGCTCTATTTTGGTTAAAACATTGACGAAAAACAATTCCAGCTGTTGGGGGGCTCCTAAATAGCGGAGCCCTAGGTCACGGCCTAGTTAATATACTCAGTAATTATATTCTTATATATAATTGTATAGTAATTATATTCCAGTATCCTGAATATATAGGATAATATATATTCAGTAATATATATAGTATCCTGATTTTTCTGTGCCAACAACGAAATGAAAAGTACCCATCGGCAGCAAGAAATTTAACAAAAGATAAATCACGTAGTTTGAGGGTGTGTGTGTGTTATGAAGTGAACGATCTGCTTTTTCATAGAGCCTCCAATTTTGTAAGAAAAAGAATTATTATATCTATTAAAACTAATTTTAAAAGCAGAGTTGTTAGTGCTTTCGAATAGTATAAAAAATTTAAATCTGAAAGTTTTTATCCAATCATTAGGAAATGTGTGTTAATTGCTTAAAATTTTATATGAACACCTTTTAAATACGCCTTTGCGTTCCGTATTAGCATTGTATAAAATGTCATAACTGTAAACTTCATAGACTCAGTTGTGTATTGTAGACAAAAAAGCATACTCAGAAAAATAAACTGAAACTAATTTGTAAAGATTACTTTTCTTGTCTAGTTACAATATGTTTTTAACTTCAATGAGTTATAGCATAAATTTTGTTTCACAGGAGAAGGAAGTACTGATGAAGTATCCTTACGACACCAATTGCCTTGACTATCGAGAACTTTGGGAGAACAAGAACAGGACTGGTCCTGCGGCGAAAGAAGTTAGCGCGAGTTTTGAAGAATTTTGAAAAAGTAGTTATGACAGAATTATTTCTAGAAGAAGAGTTGTGTCTATGAAACTATAGGTTTTACTTTCTAGTCTAATATTGATATGACAGTTAATATCAATTATTTCACTACCGTCTATAGTTTCATGCTTCCATTTAAAAGTTTAGGGAAGATCAGGCAAAGAGAAAGACCTATCAGTTTCTACAAAGAATAACATTGATTTTGCCATTGATTGTCTGAAAGTCGTCGACTTAATTGGGAAAAATAGGTTAAAATTTAGGAAATTCATATATTTCTGTAGAAAATTATCTATGGCAAGCAACAAAATATTAATTTTTTAAATGCAAGCGTCATGTCTACTTTTTCAGGAAATCACATACAAGTTTTTGAGTAAGAAAATTGTAATTTACACTTAATAGAAGTTTTTATTATTATTACCTCTAGATGTGCCGACAGAAATGTTTGCTTGAGCAATACGTTGACTGTTTTAACTGTGCATGGGCAGGAGTTCTTTATCCACATAACGAAAGATTGTGCGTTACAGGTAAGTAGTGTTCAATACTCCAACGACAACTGAAAATTTTCATGAGTCAGATACATATTAGTTTGAAATCGCGTACACCCACTGAAGCCCGCAAGCAGGCTCGCCATTTAGGGGGTCGGGGGGTGGATCAATTTACCGAATTTTACTGAACTCTGGGGAAAAAATGCTAAAGGGTTAATTAAAAAATGAAATGTCATCGGTACGGCGGATACCCCGGAAAAGCGGATAATCGAAAGGCGAAAAACCAGAACTCTACTGAACCTACTTTTTACCTCTAAACTGAAAGATGTGTTCAAATTCTGAGTTACGCATTGTGCTTGTTCATTTTATTTATTAATTAACTAGCGGTACCCGCACGGCTTTGCCCGCGGTATAAAATTAAAAGTTCATTTGTAAAATAATTGATATCGCAGAAAAAATGCTCTATTTTAGTTGTAATTCAACTATAATTCCTTCAAAGTATGATATAAAAATCTGGTATGGACCCCACGCTACTTATTTTTACGTGTAAATTTCTTAGTAGATGCCTTAAGTGCTAAAATAGTGCTTGGAGTGAGCAAGATAACAGTTCAAACATTTATATCCCTAGTTTGCCACGAAAAAATGCAAAAAAAAAATGTTTTACAATGATTAATCCCCTAAATATCGCCGATTTTAACATCATTCAGTGGATTTTTCGCAAAATATCGCCAATAGCGCCAAATTGAGTCCAAATAATAAAAAAAAGAAAACAATTTTTTTCGCCAACTTGGTGATATGTCGCCAAAATGGCGTCAAATACTTGGCGACCAAAAGCTTGGCGATATAACGCCAAGTGGACGTGCCAATTCATATCACTTTTGTCTGCATTGAAATGAACACTGATTTACTCCACAAAAGGGGTAAAACACCCCCTTGGAACATTCGAATGCAACCCCAAGGGCAGATGCACAAAAATAAGCCAAAAGAGAAAATAATAACAATTTTGCTGCTCACAGAAACTAACAGAAATCTTACCAAAGTTTAAAAGAAGAAGAAAGTTTTCTTTCCTAGCTTAAAAAACAGAACAATACATTTTCCGAAATGAAACACTTTAAAAAGAACGATGCAATATCGCAATTGATACGATATTGGGAAAAAGACAGGGATGCCAGAGAATTGAAACCGAAAAATACTACGCCTCCTCTAAAAAATACTACAAAATACTACTGTTTCCAAACGTTTCCAAAATCAATATTGCTAAAATGCGAAATCTATGCAAATGAAAAAAAAAAAAAAAACCCGCCAAATCTTTTAATTAAGTCATTAAAGTATATTGGAAACAGGGTTACCAGAAAAATACTACGCTCCTTATTTGGGCCGAAAAAATACAACCGTAGTATCAAAAATACTATGTCTGGCAACGCTGGAAAAAAAACGAAACAAAAATAAGTATGAACACGTAACCATGGTAACAACATGAAAAGTTGATTTCCGTTGATAAAATAATTCATTTCATCTCTCTTTTCAAACAAATTTTATCCTCGAGCTATTACATTTACTGAAGGTAAGCCTTGAATTCCGGGATTCTAAAAACAATTGTTACAGCCCTCCTGATGATCGTAGAAACTTCTAAAAAACTTCATTTTGTGCAGAAAATTTCAAGCTTTCGAATGACATAAGACTTGAAAATGTGTATGAAATATTTCTTCCCTATTTTATCGAATTTCCGCTAAGAATTCGAATAGAAAAAGAACGAAATGGAATTTTCGAAAAATCGCTTCAAGGTGCAAAACTACATGCTACAAACTAATTTTGTGCCAAGTGGCATGAAAATCGACCGAACGGTTTTGGCGCTACGCGCGTAACAGACAGACAGACAGACCCACCTTCAGCTTTATTATTAGTAGAGATAGAGATAGAGAAGAGATAGAGATTTATTTGTCATTCTTACTATTTTCAATTTTCTTTTCTATTCACCATAAATGTTGATCTCCTCTCGGGACGACGAAACTACTAGCGCTGATCTTGTTCAAACGAAAATAAACACAACTGTTTGGAGTCTGTTCCTACGACAACCATTCTTAAAGGGATCGCTTTTGAAACCCCAATTTAGACAGGGTTTAGGGTTTGTTTTGCAATGATAAATGTTTTACAAGTATGACTTAATACAAGGCTCTAATTCCTATAATTCAACTTCGCAGAGATGGCCTATGACTCCTCCTTTTTTTCAGGATTGTCCATTTTTAGGGAGGGGTGATACGCAGATGAAAATTGAGGAATGAGATTCACAATTGATGGGGGAATTTGAATGGGTAGAAATTCTACCTATTTTAAGGAATGGACTCGTTTTCTCATTTGATTGACACCGGCCATCTCGTCGCGGTTGAATTATATCTGTTCTTGCACCACGCAAGTCCAAACTATCTAAAGAATATTTATGTACGTCATACTGTAATAATGTGACGCTGTATGCTTTTCTTATTTTATTTATTTATTTTTTTTTATTTACTAATTTGTACTTACTTATTTATTTTGTTTTTTATTTGCAAACGATGCATTTATGAGACAGTAACTTAAAGCTCTTACTTTTGTCTCTAACAGAGGACGTTGTTAACGGGTCACCACATTGTACGGCTGATGATTTCAATAAAATACAGAGCTGTTTGAAAACTTGCAAGGATGACTGCTGGTAGGTGTCAACTTACTTGGTATCCGTCCAAGTCATAACCACCAAAAGTAAACCTTAGCCATACAACAGAAGTAACTAAGCTAATTACGAAGAATTTGCTTTGATATTCACGAAAAAATTGTCACACTAGATGTAGCCAGAGACATTTGTTCTGACATGAATCAGCTAAAATATACAACAAAAGTAATGCCAATCAGACGGTCATAATCCTTTTAAATTTTTCAATCGTTTACATCCCTCTTTGAAAGAATTGCTGTGAACGAATTGTTAGGGAACACACTTCATCCCAAACTGTTCCTGTTGCTTCAGAAATTATACTTTTTGTCTTTAATTTAGAGCCTGTCCCAACGCCTTTGTTTCGTTCAGTGTTTGTCATGTATGTTTTTCTGTTATTTAAAAATATTTTTCAGTTTCTGTTTTGACTTATTTATTTAAACTTTAAAATTTCGTTTACGTGTCATTTCAAAAACCTTTTTCCAAATTCCAGATGTCTTATGCAATTTATATTAGAAGTAATTTTATATATTTTTTTAAACCGCATTCAAGTATCGATCGGCACAGTATAGCCTGCTCAATAAGGGTGGTTTAACTATTGCGCCATAAAACTCAATGGGACGAACCAACTATGTAATAAGTTAGCTTGTAGGCTTTTTCAACAGTATTAGGAGAGTGTGGCCGGGCCATCATCAAACTACTTATGTAAGCATACAGTTTGTAGAAACTGTCCAAGCTGTCATATTAGCTAGCATGCTTATCAAGCAACTTGCGAGCATGTACAGCAAATTTAAGGCAAACTTCTTGCTCAAGCATCGAGCGGCTTGCGAATGATCCTACTCACACTCAAGTTAACTTGCAAGACACAAGCTAGCTTGAGCATGTGTAGCTAGCTACCGTAATGTGAGATGCTAGAACAAGAATCGGGTATGCAAAAAATTGTTCAACAGAAACTCAAGTTTCTTGTTCAAACATGCTTGCCAAGCAAAATTTTAGTGTGTATAGCCTCCTTCAGACTTCAACCTATTACTATTAATTTTTCAATTGGTTATTTACTTAAATGATGTTCGTTCCACTAAATTTTAATCAAAACTAAAACTATGAACATAAAATTCATTTCCTAAAACGCAAAGGTGAGGAAATACTTATATATTTGCTTTAATACATGTTTTGAATTTATTATGTAAATGACATACTATCGTCCCCGCTTAATCGGGTAACGGATAAACGAATACCCCGCTTATACGAATAAATCTTCTTAGAACTGGTGTCATAGACGCAATGTTAAAGATCCTCGCTTAAACAAATACCCCGCTTAATCGAATAATATTTCTTGGAACGGACAGTATTCGCTTAAGCGGGGCTGACAGTATTTGCTTTATTATGTTATGATACATAATTTGATTTGCTGTGTTAAGAGCTGGTTATTCGCTATTGATTAATTTAGAAATAATATTCTTGCAGGAAAACTAAATATCGGTACGAAGTTCAAGAGAGATACAACATACAATTTGTAAGTACTTTTTTACTATACGATCGTACATTCGAGTCCATAATACAATACTAAGTCTTTTTCACGTGAAATCAGCAAAATGCACAGTTCAAAATATTCTGAAGAAAGTTATTGGACGCTTCATAAAAATCTGAAACTATTTTATACCCAGCAATCAACCCATTGCAATAATACCCATTTGCAATACACTGAAATATCCTTGAATGATTATTCCTCTTTCTAAAGTTATCGGTTGTTGAATAAAAAATCAAGTAATTCACTAAATGTTATAAAATTAGAAAATTCCGCATCATAGCATTTAGGGTGTAAATTGAGGAGATTATTTCGGCCAGTGAGATTTTTGCATGAGCACCAAATTTTAGGCACTGCTTTTCTTTTCTTTATTTTATTTTATTTTTTATTTATTAATTTTTTTGAGCGATTATGACTGCTTATTAAGGTTCAGAGTTCCACTTTGACATGGTCTGAGGTTTCTCATTCTGTTGACTTTCTGACTGATGGATAGCGAGCGACATGATTTACTGCTTTACGAGGCGATCTTAGGCTAGCAGATGCTATGTTGTGGGTGACTGGGCTTTAGTTTTTAATTGGTGCATGTGATTCGTCGTTTTATGTGTTTTATTTATTTCGTTTGTAGACGGCAAATCTTTTCGCATCTGACTTATCTATTGTTTATTTTCGGCAAATTTTATTTTCGGGCAATTGGTTGAAGTGCACAGACGATCGGAACAAAAGTGTAATTTTATTCTAATTATGAATGCTTTAATTTATTTACATTTTTAGTAAATGGGTGATTCTACAAAAATAAGCAAATTTGAGTTCCATACTGATTGCTCTTTTTGTTTTTAATTTAATAAAAAACTATTTTGGGAATATTTTTATGCGTCTTTTGTTCTATAATTTCCGTTATCAGCAATGTCAATATTTAATTATTATTCATTTAACAAAATGGATATTAGGTTGAAATGTCATCCACATGCCCTGTCCCATAGGTGCCATTTTCGCAATCAATGGAATATAGATTTAAAAAAAATAATTAATTTTTTTCTCAAGAGTTTTTTATTTATAAATATGAATGTGTGCAAGATGTAAATCACAAAAAAAGCAAAATAGTATGAAAATAATATCCCTAAAAGTTAATCTAAACTTTGTCCCAGCGATTATCAGTCATCCACATGTCTAAAAAGTATAGATATTTTTCTCTGAAATGTTATATTTCAAAATCTGGCAACACATCTTAAAACAAGGCATGGAACTTTGTTATTCCTGGATGAGGATTAATTTTGCTGTTCTGCAATTACTTTTTGATAAAAAGCAAGCTAAACTCAACTTTCAAGGCAAGTGTTTTTTATCTTTGTCATTAACATGCCCCACAGAATGCATGTAAAATGTACATGTAAATAAATTTTGACAATGAATAATCCTAAAGCTTACATTTGTGAGTTCTAATTCGAAGTGAAGCCGAAAAATATTCAGATATGACTTTTTGAGAACACAATTACTTGTGTTTTGTCATTCACATGCCCTTTTTCTATTGTCATTCACATGCCCCAATATAAGACACGTGGATGAATCAAAAGCCAAACTATGACAGTACAATGTTTTAAAAAATTATGTCTAACAGTTTACTGGTTAAAAAAATTTCATTAATATACCTATTGTGTTTTGTGTTATTCACATACTTACTATGTTATATTCACATACCCATTGTGTCATCCACATGTCCTTTTTATCATTCACATATGCCTTCAAAAAATAAAAATGCAAAAATACAATAAAATACAAACATTTAAGCTCTGCTGATATGCTATTTTAATTATGTAACTTATCAAGTGCTTTGCTGATTTTTTTCAGATTTTTAATTTTAAATTATTTTTTTGAATTCTACATGTTAGAAATATTCCCGTATTTGTAGAATCACCCAAACACAGTTTTCAGGAGTGCAGCAAACTTCTTATATCGTTAATAACTTAGTTTTTTATAGTTTCTTAATTAATAACGGCATTACTTCTGAAGTGTTCCGATTTATTCGTCGCAATTTTGTTATCTTTGACATAGCGTCATTGTGTGTTCTGAATGATGATAATTCCATTTATAACAGGAAACATTGAAGAAGTGAATTTCTGTCTATTTTTAATCTCTGGTTAAATAGGAGCTGAACGCATTCTCTAGCAAAACATCCATCTTTTGATTATAAGTTGTTCGCATGTTTTAGTACATATGAAGATTTATTTATAAACATTTAATTTTCACGAGTTATTTCATTTTCCTTTTTCAGAACAAAAGTGGTGAAATCGAAGAAGATACGTAAGTTATGTGGTTAAATAAACATTAATTTTTTTATAACAGTTAAATCTTAATTCAACCATGCTTGTCAACACTATTCTGTAATAAAAAGCACTGCATACAAATTGTCTCCAAAATAAAATATTTATTGGTAGCTAAAATATTAACAAAAAATTAGAAGCGTAAGAGATTGTTTTTGTATTTTTCTAGAAGAAAACTGGTATCTGTTGAAATCTACATTGATAATGAGGAAATAATTGTACTGCGCCACAAGCCTAAGTATCTGGTAATCTTTTAACACTTCTATTTTTTTTTATTCATATTATATATTTATTTTTAACGGCAGATTAATACATTTTTCATCTAATAAAATACGTACGCATACGCAGTCAATCGATTAATAATACATTATTTACATATTAGGGAATTAATCATATCTATTTTTTTTCTTAGTTGAAAATATAACAAATGACATGTGTGTAGAGTATAAAAATTTTGACAATCACTAGGACTTAGGCCCGTTGAACTGCCGCCCCCTGTATAAAAGTCCCCGAACTAGTTTTGGGACGTCATATAAAGAGGCCGACGGAAAGGAAATTTCGCTATGAAAATCGCTTCAATTTATGTCTTTTAAAATGCTGAAACTGCTATTTTCAGAGCTGTATTTCACAGTACATGATAATAACGATCGATCGAGGGACAGCTCAAGAGCTTGTTTATAGCTAGCACTTTTTTTCCCCTGAAAGAAAAATACTCTTTTTGGTGAACAGCTGTTCTATCAAATAATGTAAACAGATTGTAAAAAAGAAAAAGAAGAAGAAGAACAGGCGAAGACATTATTTTTTTTCTGCTTTTCTAAAACACTCACTGATACTTGGGGAAAGTTTTTTATCCCTTAAATAGTACATTGTAAATTACATATTTGTTTACTTTTTTTTCCTCTCTTAATTTAAGATTAAATTTGTTTTCAGATAAGCAGTTAATATTCCCCTGCTCCTTACAACATAATAAAGTTATCTTGAGCAAAATACGAGCATTAAAATGCATGTAAACTCAGCAAAATACATAAGAATTATTTTAACGAATGACAAGATTAAATTGATCAAAAATTTTAATAAATTGCACTATATCCACTTAATTTTAAAAACGTCTTATTAGATTCAAAAAATGTTATCTTACAATAAAAACGCTCAAAGGTTTAAAAATATCTTATGTTACACACACAATCAAGTAAACATGTACAAACTTTACTCACCAAATACGAGTTCATATGACAAAATTAGTATATTAGAAATAGCAACATAAAACGAAGTAAACGTAAATGAAACATTTGGATTTTAATAGCAGCTCAATTTTAAGCTCATATTTGAACACGAGAAACCAACATTAAATACCTTTTTAAATTTTCCGGTACATTATCGTAGCGTTCATGCGCTTTGTTAAGGAAATGGGTACGGCAAACATGAATGTTAAATAATTTTCGAATTGACTGTGAAATGTGTTTTGCATTAAAATGAAAATGTACGTAGGAATTATATTAATCACTTGCCACTTTCTACAGAAGAAAAAGGAATCAATTGAATATTTAGGTTAAAAAATCCTGATTTTAAGTAATTTTAAAGTGAAAATTTTTCTGTTTGTTTACTGTCTGTTGGCAAAATCCGTTTCTGAAGTTATATATTTTAGCATATAAGTCCTCTAAAATATGTTTCATCGTCAAAATATTGAATAAGTGTACCCATTCCATGAATAAAACCCAATAATTTCAAGCAAAATACCAAAACCCTAACTCTCTATCGTCCCAAGCGTAAAGAAAAATATTGAGGGAAAACCAAATCTCTGGCATTTTTTAAGTGCAAATTTCTGCAATACATTTTGTATACGTATTTTCTCTCTAGGGTGTCGAAGTGTTTGGTTCAATAGGAGGTTTCCTTGGAGGATGGCTGGGAGCATCTCTAATTGGAATTAGTGACTTCATCGAATGTATATTCCAGATTCTACGCTATTCTGCCAAAAAACTATTCAGATGATATCAGACGTCTTATTAAAGGAAGAAATTATATTCTTGTTTCCATTAATAACCATCTATTAAGCTTGTTATATATTAAGTAAGTTGTGTATTAAACTTGTATGTAAAGTATGTGCTTCATGGACGAGAACTCTTCTCTCAAAGCATGAAAGAGCTCATGGTGTAACGATTTGAAAACTGAAGTATCTCAATAAAGGAAGAAATGTTTCAATTAAAAAAAAATCTTTTGTATAGAACTTTCAGTTAAATAAAACAATTTCAGATCAAGTTTTATTCTCAAAGTGGGCCTTCAACGTTCGGACTGACCCTCGTAAATAAATTCAAAATAATAAAAGTAAATGAAAAGTAATTGAATCTACAAAAAGTATGTTTCGTTTGAATACTTTAAATAAAAGTAAAACACCATTATCTTTTTTAACTGACAATTTTTAGTTTTTGGAAAGTCTTGGGAATAAAGTTTTCAACGTAAGTTTAATCATCTTAATTTAAAGAGACAAATGCGTAAATAAAAAATAAACAACATTTTCTATAAGTACAATAAGGTCAACAAATGAAAAGATCCCAGCTCATCCACTGGATATAAATATGAAATGCTTTACTACTCACAAGTTTTTGCGTAATAAATCATCTGTATCCGCTGGTGATGCCCGTGATAAGAATTTAAATGATATCCCTTGAATTAATGACTTATTAACCTATCTCTACCTAAAGTATTTTTCACTAAAAGGCATATATGCACTCTTCAACCTTAGATCCCAGCGTAATCCGAACAGATATAGGAAAACCTCAAAGGAATTCCCCCAGGAAAACCTCAAATTCGAAGGCCGGCCTTGAGTATTTCCTTGAGGATTTTCTCAAGTCCTAAGACGCTACAGATATATTCGAAGGCTAGTCTCTGGAGAAAAACCTTCTACCTATCCACACAGTACAATCGGCCTTGATTAAAACATCAATAGAGAGGGGTCCGAAGATCTGCAGGAATATCTCAACAGAATTTATCATACTCACATCGAGGATTTCCTCGAGGAGCTCCTTCGGGTTTTCCGGAGCTTGTGGGGGACCCTTAAATGGTAGGGTGAGGTGGAGAAAAATATATCCCATATACCAGGTTTTCCCAAAAGTTCGTAAAGAGTCGAGGAAACATGCCAAATCTTTTTGATCCGAAGCTGGCTGAATGGTACTTTGACCAGATCAGGAAACTTGCAGATCGATGGCAGAAATGTATTGGAAAATGATGGTTTTTATTTTGAGGAATAATTTTTGTTGTTTTTGTTATTACTTGGGAAATAAAATTTAACATTTTTGCAAGTGTTTACGAACTTTTGGAAGCAACCTATAGTAATTAAAATGTTGGACTGCAAAAGTTGTAGTAAATAAAACAAGGTCAAAAAATTATTGTACTTAATACTAACTTTTAATAAGCAGTGTAACCCCAAGCTCAACCTCGATACAACTTGGACGTCTTAAAAAATTTACAGATTCAAGAATTTATTAAAAACAGTAATTTATCTAAAAGAAAATATATTTACTATGTTCAAAACACCAGCAACAAAGTAACTTAATTTACTTTCAGCGCGGTTCGCATATTTTATTTCAAAACATGCCGCATATTCATTTATGTACTTGCCAAAGCAAGCGACATCACTTATCGTCATTTTCACATGAATGTCACGACAAAAGCGGAGTTAAAGCATTAACCCTTTGGGAGAACGTTATTTATCTAATGACATACTTCAGTCACGAAGGTGAATTTTTTATTCCTTTTAGGTGAATTGTGTGTGAGACAACACATATTATTGACCTATCTCTCATTTTGAGTAAAAATGGGTTTGTTGGGTGCGTACAGAATGCCAGAGTCAACCAATGGGAGTCGGATGCGCTGTTAGCAGAAAACAACCATTTCAACTACAATGGGGCATTTTGTGTCCCTGTAACTTTTAGTTGGGTTTGTAAGAGAAGAAAGAAAACTGGATTTCGTTATTTTCCCAAAGAGAACAGTGAAAAATACTACCCTTTTTCGTACGCTATATAGCCGTTTTAGAGTAAGTATTTTTCCACTTACATGTGACATTTTGTGTACATTTAGTTTGTCAAAAAGAGAATCAAGAAAACAGGATTTTTTCACATCACTATTTTTAGACAATGGTAGAGTAATTGTGGATTTCCCCCCTTTTATATCATTTTTATATAACTGCTTTAGAGTCAGTATTTTACCAGTTACCTATGCGATACTTTGTGTACTTAGCGTTTGTCAAAGCGCTTTCAGTTAGGTTTGTAAAAGAGAAGCAATAAACCTTGATTAATTAACACCATTATGTGCACCATTTAGTGACACAGAGTGCAGTCACATGGAAAATATTATTGTTATGTTTTGTTTCATCTATTTAGACACTTTAGAGATATATTTTAAGTTGACTAACAACGTGATAATTCTACACTTAGCCTAGTTCCTTATTGGATATATTAAATATATTAATTAAAAAAGTGAGAAAACTTGATTAGATGACATCCCTAATTTTGGACACAATCCTGCATAACTGTTCTCTTAAAATTCAATTAAAGAAAATCAGAAATACATATTGGCTTATTTTGTTATCTGCATAGTTACTTTAGATTTGGAGCAACTATTTTTGCAGTTAACGTACGCTTTTTTTATTTATTTATTTAAAAAAAATGTTCTATCATTTAGTAAATGCAATAATTTGTAATTTTATTTAAAAAAACTACATTTGGGTCATTCCATTTTAAATCAACGAATTTTCAAAAAAGTTGTTGCATCACCATTTTTGATTTTGATGAAAATTGC